>PVKA01011264.1:0-61527 GCA_004027165.1 Ctenomys sociabilis
ATCTGTTTATAGTACATAATGTTTACATTCCTTGTAGAGAGTTGGAACTTGAACATAATATGCCTTAGAGTCTTTATTCCTTGACTCACTCTTGCCTCCCTATCCCCTCCACACATCTTGATCTGAAGGAGTACAACAGCAATTTTTTAAAAGTAAAATATAATAAATTTAAAAGTTAAAGTATGTTTCAGGAAAATAAAAAAATAAATAAATAAAAATAAAACACAAATGGAATTCTATAAATTCCTTTGAAGTCCCATTTCTAATCCCCAACTCAAATGCTACTGTACCAACCCAAGTAAAGCTGGGTGGGCGGGGTGGCCCATACCCATAATCCCATGCTCAGGAGGCTGATGCTGGAGGTCATCATGAATTTAAGTCTAACCTGAGCTACACAGCGAGTCCTTCTCCAAAGGCAGAGAAGAAAAAAAGACACGTGCAAGAGAGTCACTGGGCTGCATGTCCTCCCAATGTTCACTTAATGCATCTGTTTTATGCATATTGCAATTTTATTGTCTTCTTTACTATATTCAGGATTGGCCATTATCCATCTTACTTTGGTACAAAGGAATCTTTATTTCTTTTTTTATTTAAGATAGGGTGTACAGGGTCTCACTGCATATACTGGACTCATAGTGATCCACCTGTCTACAGCCTTCCAGTGCTGGGATTACAGGACCACATCCAGTCTCAATTGACACTGCAGCATGCCCTGGGGGTAGGGTTGGCATGGCAGGCCCAGGGATGAACTCCTGGTTCCTCTATCTGCCTAAGCTTTAATCCTCTGAGCTATTTGGCGGCAAAGGAATCTTTTAAACAGCAACTATCATAAAAAATGCCTTTGCTCATATTTCACAGATGTTTATATATCTAACCGTATACTTTTTGATTTTAAACAAGCAAAATTGAATATAACTGTAAGATGCACAGGAATTAATCTATTACTCAAGTCTTTTGTCATTTCACATGATCAATGTATAAATGGCCCTATTTGCTGCTGGCTCTGAGTTTGGTGGCCAAGAGCGACAATGAATAAAAATACACTGAAGACCTTAAGTAGACACACTGATAGACCATACCAGACACTTTTCCCACCAGCTGAACATAAGGCCTCCCTTGCTTCTTTCTGAATTTAAAATTAGTCTAACTCAGGACACCTGGTCACAAGAAAAGTTTGCCAGCAAGGAAACAGTAATGGATGGAGAGAATAAAAAGCAAGGGGCTACAACCAGCCATGGACACCTAGCCAGCAGACTCCCTTCCCATCTGAGCAGCGGTGGCTGGCAGAGCCCCTCAGCTCCTCACTCCTTCCTTCCCAAAGGAAAAGCTTCATGAAGGAGGCTCTGATGGAATGGTGCTAGAATTCTAAATCACAAGTTTCTGTTCTTTTCTACCCTACCAAATTTAAACACTCAACGAGAGAGAAAAAAAATAATTAAATAACTTTCAGAACTGAGGACAAACAAATGGAAAGTCACTTAAATGGAAATGCAGTTAGCTTTCACACAGACCTGTACCTAACTAGGTAATAAAGAGGGCAGTCAAGGGAAAAGAAATATATAAAAAGGAATACACTTTACCCTAAGTCACTTTGAAAGATCTCAACGTGAATCAAAGGCTTAAGTGTAAAGAGTGAAAACTATAAAAATCTTAAAAGAAAACATTACTGTAAATATTTGTGAGCTCAGATTGAGCAACTTCAGTAAGAAACCTAAAGCAGATGAATGGGTGAAGCAAATGTGGTATAGAAACACACACACACACCAACACAGACCACAGAAAGTACATTAGTGTGGGGCTGGCAGTGGGTATGGGACAATGACAATGAGCTCTACTGAGTATGGTGCTTCTCTTTGTACTGATTAAAATTTTTCTAATATTGATTATGGTGAGAGTTTGCCCAACTTTGCTAATCTATTAAAAAATCACTGAATGGAATGCTTTACATATAATGAATTACAGTGAATATGAATTATATGTCAGTAAGATTTTATTTCCTATAGGCACCCAAACAAAGGGTTCCAGATCTAGGAAGAAAAAGCCGTGTACACATGGGATTTTCTGGGAGAATATCCCCCTTTCCTTAGATCCCCAAGCGGTTAGCTACCTAGCAGCATGTAACAATCCCTGCTCCTCTGACTGCAAGGCCTTCTGGCCTCTTCCACGTGAGCACCGTCTTTTCCTGACCACTGAGAAGGACAGAAACAATCCCAAGCACAAGACAAGGTTCTCCTTGAATTCCAAGAGCACCCAAGTGGCAACTGTTGGTTTCACAGCCCCACTCAGGCAGAGCAGGAGAGTGGTAATGCACATATAAATAATGAAACATGAAGGAATACCTGGTGAGGAGGGCCTTACATGCAATCTCCAAATGCCAGTGAAACGTCTACCAGCCAACACTATGGGTGGAAGAGTTAGGATTGACCAAACAACCCTATCTATCTTAGATACTATGGTGTGGGGTTCTACCACAGGGATATCTAACCTGTGATAAGTTGCTTAAATTCTCTAAGCCTCAGTATATTTACCTATAAAGGGTGGGTAACTATCTCACAGGATTTCCTGTAATGATAAAATTATGTAATACAAGTTACATATTTAGCACTGTGTCTGGTATATATTTAGTACTTAATAAATATTAGCCATTACTAAAACATTGACTTTGTTAAGAACAGGCTTTTGTCCTAATTAGTTCTTGAAAAAAATACATTCTTATACAATAAAGCCAAGAGTTAAATTAAATAAATGGCCAAAGAATACGGATCTTAACTTCTCAATATATATATATATATTTTTATTTTACTTTTGTTTTATTGAAGTACAAATATCGATGAGACAGTTTTAAGATACCTTGACAAGATGGATTTCATAAATTAATACATTGCAAACTGTTTTCATAATGTTTTGGTATCATAAAAGGTGTATACATGATATTATACTTACAGACATTATTATACCGTATGTCTCTTATCAGTAAATTAAGAGACTATAGCTGTTTGCATATCTTATTTTTTATACCTGAATTACATCAAAGTTTCAATAATTAATACTTTCTACCTAGTTATTTTCCTAGCGGTTGTCCATAGTACTAGAAGCCAACATAATATCCTGTGCAACCACCATTAGTGCAAATCTTGTCCCTCATAGAATTATATAGAAGCACAGCGTTATCAGTCCCAACTATACTGTCCATACACACACATCATGATTCTTCCATTCTATACCTCTTCCTTGCTCTACAGCTGTCAAAACAATATGGAACGCTTCACGAATTTGCATGTCATCCTTGCACAGGGGCCATGCTAATCCTCTCTGTATCGTTCCAATTTTAGTATATGTGCTGCTGAAGCGAGCACAACTTCTCAATATTTTAAATCAAACTTACTGTGCACACGGTGAATTTTAGTTTTACATGTTCCAAATTTCTTTTCAATTGTTTATTTAATTGACCAAGGGATAACTCATGTATTTCTGGGTTTGTAAAAGAGAGGGAGGGAGGGAAGGAGGGAGGAAGGGAGGGAGGGAGGTTAGGAGGGAGAGGGAGAGAGAGAGAGGGAGAGGGAGAGGGAGAGAAAGAGGAAGAGGGGGATGAGAAGGGAGGGGAATGGGAGGGGAGGGGAAGGGAAAGGGAGAGAGCACACACAAGAGTGCATCACAGAGAAATACTGAGTAGCTACGTGTATTAGCACTTTTTATCAAACTATCAAGTACTTATCACTGATTACCCATACAAATATCAGGTTCCATATTGAGCAGTCAGCCCAAGCACCGCATTACAGCCTTTTTATAAAAGCTTAAAGAAAAGGCAAAAATGATTTGAATTCCAAGAAACAGAAACAGACCCCAATGACCTATCCTGATGTTCTTGGGATAAACAACTTTAAAATCATACCTTGGGACAAGGCTGTCACCTCCACGGAGAGTGGTGGGGTCTAGCTCAAAAATGGAGGAGATGTCATTGCCCTCAGGCACAGAGACCAGGGAGTATACCATCTTTTCTTGGGCATTTCCACGCAACCGACTTCGAGATGCATCCTGATCAGGGTCCACCTGAGGGTGAAAGTCATCAGGTCAAGAATTCTCTATGTGAGTCCATCACTCACCACAATCACTGCACAATCCTCAGGAACGAAGGAAGAACAATAGTGAGCATCAGCAGTTGGCAGACAAAGGACCGATTGCAGAGCAGCATTAAAAGGTGATCATCAGCCTCTGAGCCAAAAAATTTACTCTCTACATCCTTATGTTGCAATAAAAATGTTTCATCCATGTGAGGAATAAAAACAGTCCATGGAAAGAGGGCTAACAATGATAAAGACCTTCACACTGCTACATCCACCTGCAGTAGTTGGGGAAGAGGGATACAGATTAAGGAAACATCCTGTGGAATTGGTTATATATAGTTGTATTAGCCTGCAGTGATAGTTGTCTATCAATAATATGATATAACTATTTCCCAGGAAAACAAATAAAATATAATAAACCTGTATCCAAATGTTCATAAACAGCAATCCCAGGATGGCCAATGTATGATACACACATACCAAGAAGTCAGCCTAGCTCTGAAAAAAGACATGTATCTAACAACAACACAGAGGGAAAGACTTCTCTTGCTACATGAGGATTTAGATGAGATGGAAGAAAATCTTTTACAGAGAAGGCTGACAAAGAGTAACAAAATCTTCCCCGGGAAAGTATAAAGAGTCTCAGCTCCAAATCCCTTATGCCTAAGGATATTTGAGGAGCAGCGTTTGCCTGGGGATCTGTTATTGTAAAGCAAGAGACAAGCTCTCTTGCTCAGCATGGTGACTGTTTTGGGGATCATTTCTAAGGAATAACAACCCTACAAGATGACAACACCCAGGCCAGGGAGATAAGCTCAGTGGCATCAGCAACTGCCTAGCAAACACAAGATCCTGAGTTCAATCCCTAGTCACCCCCCTCCACCCAAAGAAAGACGACGACACAAACCTGCATCTACCAAGAGGACCCCACTTGCCTTGTCCCTGCCTTATTTTTTCTCATGCTGAAGCACTGTCTCCCTTCCAAACAGGAGGCAGATTCCCCAAGGAAGACAAAAGAATCAAGAAAAAGGAATCCAATCAAAGGCAAAGGAGCAAACATGAGAGAATTTAACTTCACGGGACCTGAGATACAGAAGCACAAGCTGTTATCAGTTTATCAGTAACTTCCATCTCTATTTAAAGAATAGTTCTTTCATCTGGGCATGGTAGTGCACACATGTCATCCCCGCTACTCAGTAGCATGAGGCAGGAGTGTCACCTGAGCCCAGGATTGAAGATCAAACTGAGCACTACAGTGAAACTATCTCAATGTTTTTTTAAGTGAAAAGGTTCTCTTGATATCTAAAGTCTCTGTTCTTTGCCCCCACTCTCCTCTAATAACTTAACTACTTAATAAGCCCTCAACCCTTTATTCACTCTGTGCTTTAAGGAACTTAGCTAGACAGAAGACGCCTGCACGCTCAGCTAAGGAGAAAGAACTCAGTACACTCACAGAGTGTTCTTCACACCACTTCCAAAATAAAGTCTGACCAGATTATGGTTCGAGACACCTGGCTCGGCTCCAGGCTGGTAGTGATATTGTAGAGAGCCTGGCAGGTCTAGAGGAAACAGCAACTGCTTGAAGCCACCACAGCTGAAAAGCTGAGAAAATACTCTCACATTTCAGTGTGGTCGTCGTTTGCCACCTAGTGGGAAGGAAGGCACAGTGCAAAAGGCCAGCAGAAGAAAGCAAGCCTCAGATGCCATTTTTCTCTTTTTGGGATCAAGCAAGGGGACTGAGGGTGCCACTGAATTCACAATAAGCACAGCAAAGTGAAGAGGAGGAGAAGGAGGGAGAGGAGGAAGAAGAAGAAGAGGCAAACCCTACAAGCACTGACTGCAGGTCTCAGGGAACCAGGTCAGTCTTACTCTCCTCCTCCTTGCTTGTGATTGCTATGTAATATATATCCTCGTACACTGCAAATGCCAGTGTTCACTCAAGCAGGGAGGGACTGCGAGAAGAGCCCGAAGAGCCCTGTCTCCCTCAGCACCCAAGGCTCACCTGGACTTCACCAGGTGAAGAAGCCATGGCATGCCTAACAGCAGACATGTTCAGTCACCTAGATAATGTGGAGGGAGGCCTCTGTATTCCTCACAGAAGGGGGGGGGGGGAGCGCGCAAGCAGGCAGAAGTTTCAGATGAAAAACAAAAGCACTTCCTCGAGCAGGGTATCCTAGATGAATACACAGAGATGCTATGTAGAGAAGGCTCACACTGGATTTCCCTGCATACAGACAGAAAGCTGGACTGAGCCAGTGCTTTCCATGCCAGATTAGCAGTGCAGATGAGCTTGACAAGAGCCTCCAGGTGAGGGAGACAGAATGTAAAGGGGGAAGGGAGCCTTGGGGACTCCATCAGGAAGCAAGGAGGGGAGAAGCACCCAGCAACTCACAGACTCACAGCTACAACTCCCCAGAGTTTTTTTCAAAGCCAACATTCTACAAATAAAACTAAGTTAACTATCAGCATAGAAGGAACAGCACTCTTCACAATTACATTTTTAATATCTCCACCCCAACCGCATCTATTAATGTGCAAAGTTCCCCAAAGTTTTCTTAATATTGCCAGAAAAAGAAATATTCCCAAACCACCTACCCCTGAAATTACCACACAGATTCATGCCAAACAGGGCAGCAACGATCTGCATATTTGTTTATTTGGCTGGTTGGTTTTTGAATCCTAGATCAGAATCAAGCACTCTACAAGAGAACCATTTTATTGATTTCTAAAAAACACAACCACTGCCTTTTTCAATACATACCATAGCACCTGAACGCCAAATGTCTACATATCAGCAGGATGTGGCAACAGTCCTCCAATGACAAACCCAACTATTCTTCAATGACAAACCCATCCTGTATGACAATTCCAAATAGCATTATACCCCAAAGCCAACTTATGATGATTATAGAACCCAAGAACAGAGGCTTAGACTATTGGCTGTCTCAGATATCAGGTACACCGGGACTTGTATGTTACTTCCACAGAAAAACAAAACAAGTCACTGCTTATATCAACAGCAGTAAGACGACTGTACAACTATTTACAAAAGGCCAACTTCCATCACTTTCTCCAGCACAGAAAGACTCTAAAAGGTGTCATGTACTTCTTAAACTCAAAAGGAGAGACTCTTGACTGAGCAAGTGGCTCACCACCAAGACCAACAGTCTCTTGGACCAGCCAGGTCACAAGAGGACAAGACCTTCTTTCAAAGTAACCTGTGGTTTCCCCTTCCCCAGCACTCAATGGCCACAGTGACAGTTGTTTAAATGGACTCCAGACCATTTGGCCTTACCCTAACAAACAAAGACAAGAAGGCTCTTGTCCATACTTACTGAGGGCTGAAACTCCAGGCATTCTTCCTCAAAGTCAGGGTCTACCTGATGAAAAAGAATCATTAGGAAATTAAAACATCCATTTCTTTCTCAAGGACTGGGACCCATCTGCAGGAGACTTCCATACCTGCAGCCATCCTTGGACAGCTGAGAACTGTCCCTTCCCTCTATTCACAAAACCAGCATGCCACAATGACACATGTCACACAGGTACAACACACATGACGCAATCCACCAGTCACCAAGAAACAGCTCTCAAGAATAGACAAGGAAAGCACAATGAATTCACCAAGAAAGCAACAGTGAAACATCTCATATAAATAAAAGACCAATACACAGTCATAGATAGTGCTGATCTCTTTTAGTTAAAAATAAAAATGAAATATTAAATCTCTAGCAAGAGCTACATTTGCCTCAAAACATCAGAGGCAATGCAACCACCATTCATCTTTAGTAAACCACAGAATCAAGGTTTCACCCAGCTGACTCACTGGGTCTAACTCCCTTGAGCTCCATTTTCAACTTCAGCTTAAGACTTCTTAATAGTTGGTTTTTATCTATTTCAAAATCGTAATTCTATAAGTATTCTAAATCCCAAGGAGTCACACTGCACATTCATCTTCCTTGAGTCGGTGGCAAAAGCAGTGCTGGCACCCACATGACCCCTTGAAAGCCCCAGAGCAGTCGCACTGGTGGCTCTAGACATCGGGAAGGGTCCTCTGATGAGAATTGGATCTTAATATGCATCATACATCTTCCAGCAGATCAGAGGAAAATTCAACATCTGTCACACAGTAGGGTAGCTCCTTAACTTAATACCAAAATTAGAAGGTAAACTCCTCAGGTCCTTTAGCACCAGAACATTCCGCTCCTCAAAAGCCTTTCTTAGAAAGTTTAGGTAAAGGAAATTTCTTTTGATTTCTGACAGCCTCATAAGTAAAAGAAAAGCCCTTGTCTACTTCACTGAGGAATCAAGACTTCTTTATGAAACTACTTCTTTATACATTTTACAGTCAGAACAAGTCTGACTTCACACACAATGCATCCACCATAGCCAGTCCCAGTCACTCACGTTAGGAGTGGGGATGGCAGGCAAGATGTGAGGAGAGCAGTATTTGAGAGCAAAATGAGCCTCCTGGCATCCTACGTTAGCATCACTAACTTACTTTTTCCCCACATCCTGACCAAAACCCCTAAGTCCTAAAAATGTGCTAGTCATTTTTGTCTCTTTAGGGAAATGAGACAGAAGAAAACAAAAAAGCAGAAGGGAAAGCAAAGAGACAGAGCATCTGCCTGTGCGTCCACCTACGGAGTGGCCACGGATGAGGAAGGCAATCAGCCTTCAAAGAGAAAACCGCAGGGCTGCTCCTTACCTCTGCTGCTAGATAGTGGCCGGTAGCCAGGTGCTTGAACCGGAAGAGGCTGTTCCAATATCCTGCTCCTCCCCGACATGGGTCATGCTGCACTACCTGCAAGAGAAAGGCTGGTTAACAAGGCTCAAAGAAATGTCGACCCATACTAGGATGACACCATAGCTGAGGAAACACGGGATTGACACATCCAAGATGAAAACATCTTCCAACAAATTCATGGCAAGTGTCACATACCACATCTGAACTTAAATGATGAAAGTATTAGAATAATGTTCTCCAGAGAAGGAATAGTCTCCTAATGACATGCAATAGCTGAACTAAGAAATTCCATGGCTTTCAACTTTTCTACTAAATACTAACAAAACAGAAAGTAAAATTCTGAAATTCATGTATAAAATGTGTAATTCATAACAGGAAATATCATGAAAAACTTTTGTACATTCATGTGCTAGAACACACTCAGGGCTGAGCTCTGAAATGTGAAACTAACTCTGGGCCAATTTATCACAAAAATAAATGTCACTTCAACTTCTAGTTGTGCTACCATAAACTGGCACAGGCAGCTAACACTATAAACAATTACAATGCAATACAAAATACATGAAAGTATCACAGGAAAACAGGAAACTAGATAAAATAATGAAGTTACTGTTGAATAGGCACAAGTTATCCCTGAGAATATGGGGGAAAAATAAGGCAAGCTCTGTGATCTCTCTGGTTTTCTGACTGGAGGTCCTCTTTGGACTGCAGCACAGTGAGGAAGAACCCAAGTCTAGGGTACTAGATGTATGGAGTTAAGGAAATAGACCCAAGTTTAGGGAGTCTAAGGTGGGAGAGCTATGGAGAAAGGAGCTACCTGCATGCAGGAAAAGCTCTAGAGATCACACAGAGGTCTCTTCCCAGTTTGTGACTGAATACCAAACTGTGTGTATAAGGAAGACCCCACAAGGGGAGATAAGACATGAGCAGGAGGCTGGGCTATCAGTCAGTGTTAGATGCGTGCCTCCTGTGCATGAGGCCCTGCATGCAAGCCCCAGAACAGAAAAAAAGAGGAAATGAAAGCAAAAGGGAAGGAAGTTGAAGGCTTCAGGCCCCAAGCTCACCAAGTGCTGGGAAACCTGACACTGACAAGCCAAGGCAAGGCCATCCTATGGAATACACTGGAGCCTGCTTAGTTGTAGACTAATCCAGCCCCAAGGCTACTTTACTCTGACCTAATAAAGCAGAATAAGCCTCCAAAGGACCAACCTGATTCACCTAACTGAAACAAAACTCACTACTCTCTTAAGAAAAAACAAATTCCAGACATGTACTTTATTACAATGCTCAAAATCAAACTATTAGAAAGTCAAGTGACCAGGCAAAGGTGACCCACAAATTTTGTCAGACAATATTAAATGTCCAATTTACATGGGGGGGATATCCCACTTTGATTCAAACTCACAGATTCAAGGAATTTAGGAGCTCCAGCAAGGAGAGAGTGTACACACACACACACACACACACACACACACACACACACCAATCCCTACTAGAGAGTCACTTTAGCCAGAAATTTAAAAATAAAGCAACTGAGGAATGGGAGGGAGCCATATGGAGAACAAGGATATTTTAAAAGCCAATGAATTCACATGGAACAATACAAGCCAATTCAATGGATCAAAATTTAGAAGGTACAGAGAGAACAAACAACTTATCTAGAAACCTGTATTCAACAAAAAGATCCTTCAGAATTGGAAGCCATGTAGAGAATCAAAATCGGCTTGTCACTAGTAGGAGTGCAGCATGGAGGGTCGAGCAGCTCCTCAAAAGGGTGAATACTCAGAGGAAAGCATACACCTGTAATTCTATCCCCCAAGAAACTTGAAAATATGTGGTCCAACAATTGTATAAAATTTTCACAGTGGTAGAATTTCTAAAAGCCAAAGAGCAGAAATTACCTAAATGACATCAAATGGTAAGTCAATAAATAAAATGTGGTACATCCATTACTTGGCAAGAAAATAATGAAGTGCCAATACCTGTGGCAAGATGGTGAAATGCTGAAAACGTCATGTGCCATGGTCTAAATGCTGTGGCTTCCCCCAAAATCATACTTGAAAGCTGTCCCCTAAGGGGATGTGAAGTGTGATTAGCTTGTGGGGGCAGAGCCCTTGTGAACAGAGTCCTTCTGTGAAGGACTCCACAAAGCTGCCCTCCTTCTGCCCTGGGAGGGTATAACAGATGAAGCAGGCCTTCACCAGATGAACTGCTGATGCCTTGATCTTGAACTCTGTCTCCAAAACCACGAGAAATGAATTTTTGATGTTTAAAAGCCACCTAGTTTATAGCATCTGTTATAGCAGCCCAAAGTACACTAACTAAAAGAAGTCTGGTACAAAAGAGCACATACCACAGGATTCCAATCATACGAAATGTCCCACATAGACGAATCTATAGACACTGCAAGTAGATTAGACGCCAAGCAGGAGAGTCAGGGAAAGTTTACAGGGAAATGAGGGGTGACTGTTACTAGATACAGGGCCTCTTTGGAAATGATGACATGTTCTAAACATTATTGTGGTAATGTTTGCACAGCTCTAGGAAACTACTAAAAACCACTGAATTCTACATTTTAAATGTGCAAACAAGGTAGTACTGAATTGCATCTCAATAAAGCTACCAATTTTTTACAAGGAAAATAAACACCATTTTCAAATGAAGGTGAAATGATGATATTTTCACACAAAGAAGGGTAGAGAGAATTTGTTGGTAGAAGGCTTACAAATGACACCTTATGAGAATCCGTATCCACACAAAGGAATGCAGAGGTCTGAATGGTAATTACATGGCAAATGTAAAAGACTCCTGCACTCTTCCATTTACATGTCTTTAGAATGTTAGTGACTTCTTCACAAATGATAAAAATGCACAATGGGGCTGACAGCATGTGTAGAAAAATGGGAAGATAACACAAAAAGGGGAGACTACACACACTCCATAAAGGACTAACTTCATGCCAACAATATGGTATTATGTAAAGCAGGGTAGCAGTAAGCTGAAGATGTGTATATAATGAAAAGCCTAGGGCACTATTAAAAACAAAATATGGGGCAGCTAAGTTTCCAGAATCTGAAGGGAAAAAAAAAAAGACTTTAAATGTTCTCCTAAGCAATCTCAGGGGGAAAGAAAAAAAAAATCCCTAATAGAGTAATAATTAGCTGTTTCTTTAAAGAAGAAAGCAACAATTAGAGAGTACCCTAAAATGGATTTTCAAGTTAAATTACCGACAGATTATTGATTATTTAGTTCAATCAATTTTGCATGAATAAGACATAGTACCTGCTTTTAAGGCACTAAATTCAGCTACGGGGACTTCTGCTGGGTTCTGACATTTATGCATCTTTTCCTTGCACAATAGCAAGTTAAATTAAAGTGCAACATTACTTATAAAATGTCAACTATGCAAAAATATATTCAGAGAAAATGGCTCCATGGAAGTGGTATATTAAGTTTGTGAAATGATAGTTTGCCCCTTTCCACATGTTCTCGATTCTCAATGTTTCCTTAATTATCTATTAATTTCAATCATTATGAAAATCACCTCTCTTCTTCTCCCTCTCTCTCTGCACCAATAAATAAATTTCACATAAGAAGCATCTGAGAAATTCTTTTTAATGGATAAAACTTTCGTAGGAATAGTGGAGACATCAGTGATCAATTACAAAGTTCAAGACAAAGTTATGGCTCTCAACAGCTTATACTTTGTCAGATAAGGATTGATGGTGATGTGGGCACTAGCAAATATCTTGAATGTGGAAAGAAGGCAGAAGGAAATGGATAGGATGGAAACTAACAATAAATGTTATGTAGATTCCTTTTTATCATTCCTCTGTTGTTGTTTTCTTTTCTTTTCTTTGTAGTACTAGGAATTGAACTCAGGACCTTGCACTTGCCAGGCAGGTGCTTGTGCTGCTTGAGCTTTCTCCCCAGTAGATTCCTTTTTATTATGACAACTTCTGGTAATTCTTCTACACGATGACCAAGATAAATCTGGTTGTCTCCACATCAGTGTTAAAAGAATAGTAAGATTTTGAAGCAGGCAGGACATATGTTTGTCTAAGACATACAGATGGCAAAGGAACACAAGAAAAAAAAAATGTTCACCATCATTAGCTATAAGGGAGAAGCAAACTAGAACCACAATGAGATTTCATTGCTTATCTATTTAAATGACTAACATTAGAAGGAAGGATCATACCAACTGTCAGTTAAGAATAAATAACTGGAATTTTTATACATTTCTGAAACAAATGTGAAATGTTCTAATCACTTTAGAAAACAGTTCAGTGATTTCTTATAAAGTTAAATATACACCTATCACATGATTGAGCTATTCTAAGCAGTTAGCTAAGACATAGGAAAGCATGTGTCTACAAGAACCTACACACAAATATCCCTAGAAGCCTTATTTCTAATGACGCAAAATCAGGGACAACTCAGTGTTTATCACCTGCAGGTTAACAGATGACAGAATATCTACAGGGTGGAATACAATGTAGCCATATAAAGGAATGAACTATTTCTTACATGCAAACCAAACCACAAGAGAATCGAACAGATTTATTCCAAGAACAGGCAATATTAATTTATGAAGAAAAAAATCAAACCAAATGAGTGGAATATACTGCCTAGAAAGAACCCTGACCTCCTAGATGTAGGTGTTATACTGGCTCCATGGCTAAGTGTACATGTAAAGGTATTTTCCTGTATGTGAGCCAGATCTCAGTAAAAACAGCCGAGACCAAGTAGAAGGGAAAGAGGGACCGAGGAGATGGCTCAGTAGAATAAGTGCTTCCCTGGCAAGCACAAGGGCCTAAGTTCAATCCCTGGTTCCACAAAAAAAAAAAAAAAGTGCCATCAAGTAGAAGGGAAAGAGCCAGCAAGGGCAGAAAGGAAATGAACATATTCAGAGAAGCATGTACACAGAGGAGGAGATGGTGGTTCTGTCTTCCCATAGCCCAGCCCCAGTTCCCGGAGAGCTACCAACACAAGAGACAATCACCTTATTTTCTCGCTTACCCAGAAGACCTCTGCACATTTCTCTCCTGTGTGTTAATTAAATCCCAGCCCCCTAGAGCCTGGGTGTATGGCCCCGCACATCAGGGCACCAACAGTATTTGTTTAATTTCTCATGTGCAGCCTGTGCTCCCAACCAAATGAGTGACTGAGTTTTATCCTGCGGTCACCTCCTATTTCCAGCTCTATGCCCGCCTCTGACATGAAGTGACCTCCTCCATTCACCTCTGCCTTCTGAAGGTCGACCAGCTGGGGGGCAGGGGCTCAGATACTACTTCCCCAACAAGCTCTGCTGTCCTTGTCAAAACCTGTGCAGCATGAGCACGGGCTCCTTGCACAATGACCACCTGGCCTCACATTCCAGAAACCTGAATACTTAAGCCTTCTTCTCCCCTGCATTCTGTATTGGGGTATGGTCACATTCATCCCTGGGAGCTAGGACATGCACACAGTGCACCTTGACCATTTTCACTCCCTTTTCTCTCACCAACAACCCTCTACTCTCTCTCCTTCCCCTGACCCTCTCCTTGTCTCTATAGTGTATACCTCCCTGCTTTCTAGCATTTCTCTTTAATTTTGTTCTTTAAATTATTTATACTTTGGGCTTCTCATATTAGAGGAACCATGCAATATTCAACCTGTGTCTGATTTATTTCAATTGGCATCATAGCTTGAAGATCCATCCACTTCCCTATAAAAGACTCCAGGGACTGGGGAGATGGCTCAGTGGAATAAGTGCTTCCCTGGCAAGTGCAAGGGCCTGAGCTCAATCCCTGGTTCTGCCAAAAAAAAAAAAAAAGGTATACTAAAAGACTCCAATGTGTCCTTCTTTATGGCTGAGCACTACTCTGTTGCATTGGCTTTTCACAAGTGGCCTATCATCAAAGTAGAAACCACCTACATCAGGGAGACATCTCAGTGAATAACAGCTGTGGCACGCAAATAAGCAAGGGGACACAAAGTGGAAAAATTCTTAGATTCAGACAGAGTGAGAAATTTTCCTTGTCTTGAGTTTGCTCCCGAAGGTGTTTCCCTCACAGGAACAGACACACCATGGTGTGCACTCTCACTAAGTCAGCTCCTCTGTGATGTGGGGATAAGAACCTGAGCATGATTTACGACCACGTCTATGGAGGGACTGAGTCCCATAAACCCCCGCGTGCCTTGCTCCTGCTCTCCTGCCCCTCCCTACCTCCACCTCCCATAACGCTTTGGAGCTGGTGGCAGATGTAGCTGACTGCCGCCCGGTTGTCCTCAGAAAGACGTGCTGCTTCTTCCTGTGCTCGTCACAGGTGAGAAACTTCTCTTGCTCAGCATGGAAGAGCCTCACTACATCGCCCTAGAGGTCAACACAAGAAGGAGTTAAACAAAAAATGAGTGTAAAAGGAAAACTAAACTGCTATGACAAGAAAAGCCAAGTAACAAAAAGCCACCAAGGCCATAAACATCAAACTTACCCCCTTTAAAATGTCATCTTTGTTATCACTCCATTTCATGAAAAGAACTATTTTCCAGCTTGTATTGCAGTTGACTGAATTGACCTAGAAAACAACCCAGAGTTATTTTTTCCCATACTTCTCACACAACTATGTCACCCAGCCCCAAAACTCCTCCTGCAGTCCCAGAAGTCAGGCTGTGCTTCAGCCCAAACACTGAAGCCTGGCACCACCGAACACACAGCACCTGCAAAGCCAGCCACCTAGCTCGAAGTGCTCAGGTAGGTCATTTGTACCCTTCACTATTTATTTCAAGCACGACTAACAGAACCAGGGCTTCTTGCCCTTCTGCAATGCTATTTTACTTTTCTTCTAAATCTCTTGTTCTGTATAGCCAAAACAGTGAGAGCCAAATGGACACAGGTAGTTACTTATAAAATAGAATATGCTGCTCAAAGGCAAGAAGTAACACCAGTGTATAGATTTGAAATGCAAATCATCATTAGCAAAAGCTGTATTAGTTTACTAAACATATCCAAGGCACTGAGCTACACCCTAACATCGTCTTATTTAATCCTCAACAATATCCTAAAAACAGTGTTGTAGCATGTACAGTAATGTATAGGGAGAATAGGCAACTAAGCCTATGGCTCCAGAGCTGGGCACTGGTAGACTTCAGATCTGCATTCACATCTGTCTCTCCAGAGCCTGTATCCATGAGCCCTTAGGCAAGTATTCAGATCACACGCAAGCTACTGCCAACTTAGAGGCTCAGCAGATGCACAGCCAAAAGCAAGGTGCTCTCTCAGGGATTTCATGTTCTGTAATGGACCCTTTCTTAGAAATCTGAAAAAGGCAACTTCTTTTAGGGAAATAAATCAGAAAAGTCTGTATGGCTAGAAAACAACTGATAAAAGGGGCCCTCAGGCTTTACACATTAAAAAACAATCCCTCTGTCACACAAGGCTTAGCAATCTGAGCAGTGGGTAACTTACCAGTTCCCACCCACCACCTACTGCACTGACCTGCACATTTATGTGGCAGTCTGTATTTTCACTTCCAAAATGGGCCCAGTGCCCCAAGTCACTGCTGAAGTAGGTGTCAATGCACACACACTTTGGGCCCAGGAAGGCATGCTCCTGTGGCGCCACCCCACCCACAAACCATGCCTTGATTTTCCTCACCTCATTGCAGCCAGGGTTGTCTACCAGCTGATGGCTGCTGGCATGCAGGGGCTGGCCAGCATTGACGGGGTTCAGTACAACCTTGTCACCTATGACGACCTAGAAAACAAAGGAGAAACAGAGCTTCTCACAGAGCAGATCAAAGTTGAGACTGGGTGGTGCGGGGAGGAGCCATGGCACTGCACTGGCCCAGGCCCTCTCTGATTGGAGACGCAACACATGCCGCACAGCCAGGAATGCCCAACTCCAGTGGGGAGCTCGGCTGAGAGGGACGAGGCTGAGCTGTGTGCACAACTGTCATTCATTATACGGAGGTACTTTTCCAAGTCAATCCAGAGCAGTCAGAAAACATTCTTAATCATTGTAACGTTCTGTGGAGACACTTGCATAAATAAGCTCTTAACTAAATTTTAGGGAAAATGGCATACTAAATGTTTATTTTTAAAGAATGAAGCCATAGTTCCTAAAACATTGATTTTTGTGACTATGACATACATTAAGAAATATATTTCCTCCATCCATTTACTAACTTTATACAGATAGCATTTATATGTACAATATATATTTATATTTATATTTATGTATATAACTTAAAGCAAACGTTCTCCTCCACCAATAGTACTTACCACAATGTGTAATACAGCCTGATACTTTCTATTCTATCTTCTTTCAAAAATGACGCCACAGGCCACTAAGTTGATTCCCTGAACTATAGATGGGTGAATACCAGTGGTTTAAAAGGCACTATTCCACAAGGACAACTATTCAGGTCATGTATTTAACTAAGTCACAGCTAAACAGATTAAAGAACAGGAAAGCCAAAGCATGGGTAAAAATCAAATTCAGAACCACACACATATGTTTTTTATTACAGGCATAGAAGGAAGGACAGTAGAGATGATTTCCTAAGACACAAAACCAACTATTTTGAGTCTGATATATGTGGGAAGCATCTATAACTAAAATGTCTCTTAACTCCAAATGAGTATGAGTTTACTCAATAAATCTTTCTCTCTGATAAAACCTGGGCTTGCTCTCCAATTCTCACTTAAGGATCAGTATTCACTGCACACCAGCTGCAAAAAAATGGTGTGCTCTGTATTAAGTAAAACAATGCACACAAACACACATATCTAAACTGTCCAAAGTATGCAAACTTACATGGCACTCCTAAAAAAAGAGTCAGAAATGCTCGGTTTGGTAACACATGCCTGTAAGCACTTGGGAGGCTGAGGCAGAGACTTGTCACCATCCTAAATTCTAGGCTAGTTAGTTCAAGACCAGCCTTAACTACATATTGAGACCCTATCTCAAAACAGTATCAAAATCTAGTTTTAGATTTAAGTAAATTGAGTATTTTGAGAATACTCTATGCTATTAATGTTCAAATATCTTTTTAGTACAAAGCAACTATTTTATAACCTTAATGAGGTCAAGAATATAGCTGAGTTCAATTCCCGGTCCCGGAGGAAAAGAAAAAAAAAAAAAAAAACAAGTTCATTAAGTTTGTACCACATAAAAACTAATTTAACTAACAAATATAAGAACTATTCTACATCACACTGAAAAGGATTCCTGCGACTTTGCATTCTAAAATACCAATAAGATAGGGCCAGCTCAGAAGCAGCTGACTAAGATGGTGAGCCTGTGGCCCATCCGCAGAAACAAGCCAGACAAACCCTAAATCCACTCTCCTTGGCTGGTGCCTTTCCAGCCTTCATCCTTCACTAGGTTTATTTCCAAAACAGACAGGCATTTTTATTCCAGTAATGGATCTGAAATGATAGGGAGTCTCTCCAAGATATTAAGATGGGATGGCTGTTTTTGTGGTAAAATTACTGTGGTAATGGATGTTCCTAGGATTTTTTCAGAGGCCCAGTTAAAAAACTTAGCCACTTAATTTAGGTCATACTTCTCTCCACATTTCCTGTCTCCCAAACACTAGTTTCCATAGCAATTTGGCTCTCTTCATACCGGAGTCACCACTGGCTTAACCCTAAACTCCTCTGTCTCTCACACAGCCAGGGTGGGAGGCCTGGCCTACAGCGCTGGGGGCAGGGGGGCACACTTACACTGTCTCCAATGGATCGCAGCTTGTAGAAGGGCTGGATGTAAAACCAGGACCCCTCATTTCCAGCCTCATCCAATGTCACCCTCATGGCATTCTTCTCCAACAGAGCCGGAAGTCTCTTGTTCACAGTTAGGTATTTATTACTTTTTAAATGCAGAAGCTACAAATCCACAAAAAGAAAAAGGTGAGTGTCAGTACACCTCAAAATTTTCTATCACTTCTCTCTGTCAGATAAAATATGTATCAAACATTCCTCCCACCACAAAGATGCTTGTGAAGTTAGAAAACTCAAAAAGTGCCTAGGGCTATGAGTAAAAAAAGAACAAACAGCAAACAGTGCAGAAATAGAGGGCAAAATAAGAAAAAACATTTTTTTTCTTCTCAATATAGCCTTGGGCAAGATGGATATTGCTCAGGTCAACTGAACTATCTATAATCTTCCATCTGTCAGTGAGCAGTGCTCCAACCCCGTGTAAAAGGGGCTACGGAACTGCAGTTGGAACACAACCTTACAACAAGGCAGAGCTACGCCAGGCAATTCTGATCACAGTACTCAAGTTTGATTTAAAAGGCAACCCTTTTAGAGGGCTTCCACTTCACTGAGAAGAATATGGTAGCTGTAGACTTCTACTTAGGATGCTTCAAGCACTTCATTCTTGATTCTCTGATAATGGTTATATGAAGGGATGGAAAGGCTGAAGACACAGATGGGAATAGCCTAGTTGTGACAGCCTAGTTGAGGAAGAGTTAACCAAGATCAATAGGTTATAAGTGAAAATTAAAAAGAACATGAAACACTGCCCAGGCCCTGGAGTAATGGTAGGACCAGCTTGAGACCCCACTGCCAACTGCCAAAAATCCTTCTGTATACAGGTCAACAGTCAGTTTCTCGAACACCCTTAAGAGGTCCCCAGATATTCTAACAGAACTACTGATTCATGGGATCCAGACAATCTCTGGCCATGATAAACAAGGAGAAGGCAATGTCTCTCCAAGCCCTTGCTGCCCTCTGATGAGTGGTCTTCCAGGCACTTGTCCAGGCTCTGGACTTAAGTGGTTCAAAACCAATACCACCTTAGGTGGAGAGCTAGGGGGAAGTAATAAAGCTATGTTTAGTTTTTAAACATTTTCAGCTTATTCTGTCCTGTGTGACTTTCAGCCATCATAGGAAGCAGATGCCAATGCCACTGTACTTTCATGCTCTGAAACTGAGACGTAGCCTGATTCTTAGCCCAAGTCACAGTAAATGACAAAACCTGAGTTAGAGTACACCTAGGAGTTGGGGTCCTCAGCCCCTGGACCCTCTGAACCTCAAGCCACATTCTCCCTGGCCTGATCATCAGGCAGCCTTGTGCTCTGGGTCTCAGGGAACTCACCTCACTTAGTCATAAAGCTGATTTTGAACCTGTTTCCCCAGGTACTGGGTTTTGACCCCAGGACTAGTGCAGTGAGTTATGTTCCCAGATCTTCTTTAGTTTTTATTCTGAGAAAGGGTCTCAGGAAGTCACTAAATTGCCCAAACATGGCAATTTGCAACCCTTCCATCTCAGACTCCTAGAGTTGGGATTACAGGAATTAACAGCAAACTCTGATCCCACATGCACCCTTGTGTTGATTCTCAACCAACAGGACATGAAGAGGAGGATAGATCTAATCCTCAAAAAGCTTTTAAGAACAGCCGGGTGTGGTGGCGCAGGCCTGTAATCCCAGCACTTGGGAAGCTAAGGCAGGAGGATTGTTGTGAGTTCAAGACCAGCCTGAGCTACAAAGTGAGCTTAAAGCCAGCCTGAACTGCGTAGTGAGACCCTGTCTCAAAAAAACAAAACAAAAAAAAGCTTTTAAGAGCTACTTTTACTATTCTAGAAGTTCTAACATACATAACCAGTGTAAACCCCAAAGGTCGCTTTTACCATATTTTTAAGCAGTTGTTTCATTTTCCTGATTAGAACCACTCCCTAGCTAACCACTCTAAAAATGAAATTACTTTGCAATGAGTAAAGTTGGCAAGATAAACAACATGTTTCAAAAAGGGACACAGTGAAATAAAATAACATGGGCCAGCTGCTCAAAAGGCACCATCTTCTGTGCCTGGTTCAAAGGGGATCCCAGACAGAGGGAGAAGGTCAGTTTTCTGACCACACAGTTTTCTGCAAAACTGAGATCTTCTGTGGAAGCTGTTGAACAAGCATCAGATATGCTACTAATATAAAATATAGAAAAATGGTACTAAAAGTACAAAAGTTCTAAAAGTATAAAATTGCTCTTATTGTCTCAGATGAACAGCTCTGGAACAAAAGATACAAGTTAAAAGTAAGCAAACTTTCACCAAATAGGAAAAACCTTCAAATAATGTAAGTTAAAGTAAAACTATAATAAATGTGATCATTTGCAGGTTGAAAGCTTCCTGGCTGAAACATTTACACATAAATTATCAGCTACAGGCAAAGAAAAGATATTCCAAGACATGAACCAACTAAGCAGCCCAAGATTTCATCACATATAACTACAATACATTTTTGATTTGATGGTTTGGTGTTTTTTTTTTTTTTTTTTTTTTTTTTTTTTTTTTTTTTTTTTTTTTTTTTTTTTTTTTTTTTTTTTTTTTTTTTTTTTTTTTTTTTTTTTTTTTTTGTTCTGTTTTGTTATTTGCTAAGACACTGGTTGTCTCCATGGAGTTGTGCTGCAAAAGAATTCAAACTACAGTGTGTGTTTGCTTTCTGTTTCATTGTCTGTCATGCTTGAGCTCCAGAAGAAAAGAGGTCCTTTGATTTACCTGGATCACGTTGCCATACTGGATTACGGTTCCCAGCAATTTTCTGTTTTCTGTCTCATTCTGTTTCTTTTCCAAGTCTGCAGCATGCTGCACAGTGAGAAGAAGATTGGTCACAAGGAGGAATGTTATATTCCTCTGCAGCAATGCAAAACAAATGTCATCAGTTAACACAAGAACCACAAAAATAAGCAAAACACTAAGTCTATCCCGAGGCTCTGAGGAACAAGCCAAGGGGCTGCAAAGCCAATCCACTCTCTTTTCTTTGTTGGCTCTTCTGGATTCTTTAAAATAGGTTTTACTTATTTATTTGTATTTATTTATTTTTTAAGAAAGTTGTTAAATTTTTTTTCTGAGATAGACTAGTCAAAATTTTCTGTTTTTAACGAAAGTAGAGTTAAGGAAGGAGGGAATCTGCATATCCTTTCATGATTTATAAAATTCATCTTTAAACCAGGAATGATGGTTTGTTTAATCACAGCACTCAGGAGGCTGGGGCAGAAGGATTGCTGCAAGTACAAGACCAGCCTGGGCTACAAAGTTAGGTTAAGGCCTGAGCTGCATAGCAAGACTCTGTCTTAAAGACAAAAATAAAAGTCCTCTTTAAGGCTTGGGAGTAAAATACAACTGAATTTAAATGCTGGTTTTATTGGTTTGTGGTTTTGTGACCTTGTGCCTGTTCTGTAACATCTGTGAGCCTACTTCCTCTTTTGTAAAATGAGAGCAAAAATGGAAGCTACACCTCAAAGAAATCACAGTGCATAGTGCCTGGTCACACAATGCATGTGGATTGATAGCTAGATTATTAGAAGTTAAGTATAATTCAATTTTCATAGCAGGCCCTTGGAGTGAAGACTATCATCTCAGTTTTTTTTAAAAAACAGACAAACAAGTTTTATATAGCTAACTGGATAATGGCATACACTACAAAATACAAAATCTTGTTTAGCTCTTTTCTCTACTTTTGTATACATCTGAAAATTTTGCATAATAAAGTTTATCATATAATTGTACACTTAACTAAGTGGCAAACATAACACTCAACTCCACAACTGGATTAATTCTAAATTTGGAGAGTTACAGATAAGGCTGGAAAACATCACCAGTCCAAATTTGGCACCCTAGAAAACATGGCAAAGCTGAACAAAGCATCCTGGACTGTGGGGAACAGCATCCTGAACATCTTTCAGTAGTTCACCAGTGCCACTTGGTACTGTTTTCACACACAGCAACACTTAGGGGGAGCTCACTGACATCCTAGGCAATCAGGAAACTTGTTCTACCTGCATCTTCCATCCTAGACTGGATGAACAAAAAGCAAAATAACAAGAGAGTGTGTTCTGCCTGGAATCCAATGGAAGTTGAAAGCCCAATGGCCAGTAATGTACTTAACAAGCAATCCAGTGTCCTCCTAAAGTGTCTGCCTTCCATGACCCAGGTGACCTGCCCTCATTTAAACAGGGTCTGGACTGGGCCTGGGTCCAGTGACCTCTATCTAGCTCAGGTCACTTATCTCACCAACACTCACTCAGTATTCTCATCACGAAATGGAGCCAGTACAAGCTTTTCATGACTACTATGAAGATCAGAGAAGATTAGAGACATCATTAAGTATTCAATAATTTAGGGGGTGGGTGGTGCTGGAATGGAACCCAGAGCCTCCCCTGTGCTGGGCAAGCATGCTACCACTCAGCTAGATGCCAGCCCACTGAATAAAAAAAAAAGAGAGAGAAATTAACTATCATTATTAAAACAAGTTTCTAAAACTAAGAAATGTTCTGAAGATAAAGATTTCAAAATATGACCTATATTAGCTGGGACAAAAGTCTTTTAGTTTCCCTCAAATTCAGTATCTACTCCAGCTCTACCAGAAGTGTAGCTATTTCTAGAAAGCCATATCCTTTAAGAAAACTACAAAAAAACAATCATAGCTCCAAACAAAACTATTATAGGAGGTGAAGGATCTGTAGATGCTAGTTTGGATAAACATAGGTTGACTGCACCATGTCAGCTCTTGAGGACAGTGGCAGGTTTCCCTCTCTTTTAGCATCAGTTACCATGCTCCTAGTCATAGTTACATGAGGAAAAGAGCCACCTGGATCAAGACACAGTGCAGACACATGGCAACCCTTAGCAGGGTTCTTCACTTTCTCTTTATGTTTTCTATTGCTCCCTACCCTGCCCTGTTCTCCCTGTCTTCATGCATGTGCTTCACTCCTTCAGAGATCTCTTCAGAACCCACAGGTTCTGCAGTTTTCCAAACAAAACACTAGATTAGGTCCATCTGGAATAAAGTTCTATAGACCACAGAGAGTTATTCTTTCTGGTAAGCAGTTAGCTAATACTGCCTAGAAATCTAAGAGGGGAAAACTATCAAAAGGGGGGAAAAAAACAATCAATTCAGTTAAATGAAATGT
Organism: Ctenomys sociabilis; assembly: GCA_004027165.1. Classification (NCBI taxonomy): domain Eukaryota; kingdom Metazoa; phylum Chordata; class Mammalia; order Rodentia; family Ctenomyidae; genus Ctenomys; species Ctenomys sociabilis. The sequence goes on from PVKA01011264.1 coordinate 23,709, forward strand.
AACATTTTTTCCAAAACCAAAAATAATTTTTCTCTGCTCAAAATACCACACTGTAAGAAAATTCTTAAGTAGCATTTTTTGGCTTGAAATGATTTAAATGGTCCCTCTTCAAGAAGGGAAATTGTCCCAGATATTCTCTTCACTCAATATTTACCAATAGCCTCAGTTTAAGAAACCTGTGTTTGGTCTGGCAGCCATATACGAAAACTGAAATAACACAGTGAAGATCAGCCTGGAACTATATGAGAAGGACACCCAAATCCGGGAAGCCCTGCATATTTTTTGAAAAGGACCAAAAAGTGACATGTACATGCACTGATTTCCCACAGTGAATGTACTGGTTGCAATCTAAAATATTAGGTTCTTCTTTTTTTTTTTTTTGTGGTACCAGGGATAGAATTTAGGACCTTGTTCTTGCCAGGAAGCACATATTCCACTGAGTTATCTCCCAAACCCCTAAAATATTAGGTTCCTAATAATGCTTAGACTAGGTATGAAAACAGCAATCCAATGGTCATTGCTTATCTAAAAAGATACTAAGTCACTGAAATAGTGTCTAGTCCATATTAAAGACTAATTTTAAAAACAGCGGCTCTGAAGAAATAAAAGCATCTGCCTAAAAAACATACGAAAGGTGAAACATACAAAAATAAATATATAATTGAAGAATAAAATGTAAGTACTTCAAGATATTCCTTATTATTATTTTGGTGGAACTGGGGATTGAACTCAGGCCCTTGTGCTTGCCAGGGAAGCACTTATTCCACTGAGCCATCTCTCCAGCCCCAAGATATTCCTGAATATAACATCTTTCTTTACTTTTTTATGAATTTAGCACAGGTCTACAAGGTCTCACTACACAGATCACACTCAGAGTGATTCTCCTGTTTTCAGCCTCCCAAGCACTGGGATTACAGGCACGTGCTACCATGCTCAGTATCAGTCTCAGGCCCCTCCCCCCTCCTCAGCATGCCTGTGGGGCAGGGCTGGCAAGGAATGTGGTGTCAGCAATGGAACCGAGCCCCTGCGCTTTGCTTAAGCAGGCGCTTTAGTCCACTAAGCTATCTGGCTTGCCTCTGAATATCACATCTAAATTCAGCGGTAATCACTTCTCAAGATCAAATTTAAAAATTCAGTTATAATTCTCTGACAAATCGAATGATAATTGAGCCTACACATCCTCACTGAATAAACATTAAATGCACTGGCCTATGGACCAGTCTAAGTATTCACTTTTTAAAAAATAAATTATCTTTAAGGAGAGATGCTCCAATTCACCTCTTACTAAATGCACAAATGTCAAACACATTCATTTGAATTAACACAACTATCCACAGATAACTTTCTTCACAAAATCAAATTCAGGTTTTAGACAAAAAAGGGCAATCATAAATTTTAGACAAAGGTAGATAAAAGGAGCAAGGCACACACTACTGCTGATCAACTGTCTAAGGTTGTTTCCACCTTGAAAACCAAGAGCTTATGGTTTGTTAAGTGCTGCAAGTAGATTCAAGAATGGGCCACAGTGTGACTGGGACCTGGCATGTTTCTTCTGGAAGATCACCTAGCAGCATCAACCAAAAAGTTTTTCAAAGACATAACTGTGACATAGCAATTCTACTTTTACAAGTTTGCCCTGCTTAGATAATCTAACATGTACACAAGGCCATTTTTTTTTTTTTCCAAAATAGCAAATATTGTCTACCCCCTCATAAGGACTTGTTATCTAAAATTATAATGTCATACAATGGAGTAACCACGTAGTCATTAAAAATGAGAATAGATTTCCACTTATCTGTAAGATAGTGTGGGAGTGGAGGAGGGAGCAGGCTAAACGAAGGGAAAACAGCATGCTCCCATTTATGGCTTAAATCTCCAAGAGAGCAGCGCATGTGCCAAGATAAACACCAAGGTTGTCTTTAAATAAAATTCATGGATCAAATCAGTAAGTTTTCTTTCTCCTTTTCCTATTCATATATATTTGGGGATTCCTGTCCTGCAGTATTCATGTTTCTTGTTTCTTAAAAAATTCCTCATTCGTTCCCTGGCAAGCAGCCTGGAGGCTTTTAAAGCCATTGTGTAAACTGTTACCTTTACATTCTTTAAAAATCCTGATACTTTAAATACCTGATATTACTGTCCCTTACACAATGAGTTGAGGATTGTTTCTAATTTCTCAGGATAAGACACTCTATGCTATGGTTTCTTCCATTATTATTCACCACTGACATTATCATGTTTCCTAAACAACATCAAGGTCAACTTATGACAGTCACCTGTTATTTTATTTCAAAAATATAGAAACCCATATTAAATTATTATGAAGGTTCACTGAAACAGTAGGGAAAGATTATGTATTTAAGGTCACTAAGCTCTGAAGCACACAATGTGGAATTGAATTAAGGCTTCTGACAACAGGCAACCTATGCTTTAAAAGACAATAAAGACTTGTCACTTCTCTGATTCTTCCTAGCTTATCAAAGCAATGGGTCAATTCAAGCAATCATTTCTCAGAATCCTAACAACATTAAGTGCCTATTTCAAAGTAACAGGTTAAACTCCTGTTCAGAAGCAGTTGTCAAAGTTTTTGGAACAAATTATGTTATTTGAAAATGAAAAAAGCTCATTTTGCCAAGAAACTTTTGCAAAATCATGACCAAGTCAAAACCCAGTTGCCCCTGCAGAAAGAATGAATGCACAGCAAGCAGCCACTAGATGTCATTCTCCTTCAGAGTGCTACATTCATATCCTACTCAAAAGGAAGTCAAGTAGTCTAGACAACTAATTCCTTAAATGGCAGTAATTGAAAATAATCTGACCTTTGACCAGGATGCTGCACAGAAGTTGACAAAAAAAAAAAAAAAAAAAAAAAAACAACCAATGGAGACTGGCCATCAGCCCCCAAAGGCAAGCGGCTGTCCAAAACACATTTTAGGACCGCACTAAAGCATGCAGATGCCTTGCAGAGGACAGAGGCTAACCTTCCAGCTAAGCAGGATTGTAGAACCTCGACAAAGCCAGTCACAGACCAGCACTCAGGGACTGAGGGTCAGGCCAGTAATCTCAAATCAGAGAAAAAAACTAACTTGCTTTTACATTTTTATAAACAACAACACGAAAGACATAATTTATTTTCATTCTTCCATAAGGATTTAAAAGTCCTAGATCACCTTCAGGATTGAATGTTTTTCAACTGCATTGTTTTTTCACAATTCCTTCCCACAAAGGTACATCAAAAGGAATTGCAAAAAAACATAAGTATGCAACACAGGTTGGGAATGAAGCTGACACAGTTTGAGGTTGAGTCATTTGGGGCTGGCCCGGATTGTATGTGTTAAGCCTTAATTCAACTAATTGGAAAAATGTTTTTTTTAAATGATATTACACATAAAAGCACAGAGTTTTCTCAGCACTGGGAATAGAACCCAGGACCTGGTGCACGGTAGGCCAAATAGTCTCCTGGACTTTTATCTTCTTTTCATACAGTGGAAAGAGGCAGTGCAGCTCCCTTCCCCTCCCACACAGTCACTACAGGGCCTGGAGCTAATCCCTGTGGACTTGCACACTCCACTTGGCCACAAGGCCTACCAAACCCCTTTGTTCTTTTGGGCCTCCTGCTCAGCCCAGAGCAATATGAATCTGCAACCCTGCTGTAAAAGTGTAGGAGAAGAATTTGAGAAGCACTAATAAGATCTCACTGAACAGAACAATATGCTAAAGAAGCAAGGTAGTGCCACTAAAGATAAGCCAATCTTCCACAATGACAGCCCCCCAGGCGTGTGCGATGATGAGCTCCTTCCCAGGAGACCTACAGGATGAGAAATCCGTGTTCTGACCACAGACTGCAGGGAGGTACTGACTGGTGGTACTTAGCGGACATTAACTGCATCCAATTTTATGGCTGACTGGACATTCATATAGGTTAAGAGATACCTGTAATTATCTGAATCTCGCACCTCACCCCATTTTGTATTATCAATGAGAGCACAGTTTTACTAATGCCATTATTACCACATTTTGCTTTAAAAGCACAAGTACTGTAAATGAAGGGAAGAGTCTAGTTTGGATTCTTCGTAACATTTTCAAGAGTTGCTAGCCATGTGGGAAAACACAACAACATGCTTTTTGTGTCACTCGTATTATATTCATACATTACTCATGAGGTTTTTTTTTGTTTTGTTTTGTTTTTTTTTTGTCTTTTTGAGACAGGGTCTCACTATGCAGTTCAGGCTGGCCTTAAGCTCACTTTGTAGCTCAGGCTGGTCTCGAACTCACAACAATCCTCCTGCCTCAGCCTCCCGAGTGCTGGGATTACAGGCATGCACCCCGACGCCCGGCTACTCATGAGGTTTTTACAGAGAGGTGCAAACACTGATTCTCCTGAGTTTTCTATTTTTTAAAAAATACAAAATGGTAATAGAAAAAATCAGTATTAGAAATGATACAAAATTTCACTCAACAAAGTAACAGCAATTCAACAATGGTTGCTATAATGCACGGATGTTACCTTCAAATTAGTTGTTTAGATATAAACATGCAAGATTGGTTTAAAGAAAAACAACAAAAAGTTATAAGAAATTAAAAAAAAAGAATAAAAAGAAAAAAAACTGAAGTATTAACTGCTTTTTCTAAAGATCTGCAGAAATCAGCAGTACAATTATCTAAACTATCCTGTATATATATATACATGGATATATCGTTTTCCCTTCTTTAATTTGTGCTTGTGACTTTTCAAGCAATTGCTTATATGCACAATTTATTATTTTCCTTTTATTCCATATATATATATATATATATATATATATATATATATATATATATATATATATATATATTTACTATAGGGTCTCACTACAAAGATTGGATTCATAGTGATTCTCCTGTTTTTCAGCCTCCCAAGTGCTAGGATTACTGGCAAACACCACCATGCTCAGTCTCAATTGCTGTCTCAGTGTGCCCTGGGAGCAGGACCAGCATGGCATGCTGGGACTCAAACTCCAGTCCCTGTGTCTGCTTAAGCAGGTGCTTTAATCCACTGAGTTATCTGGCCAGCCCTTAGAGTTTACTTTTTAAAATCTGGTTTCTGTAAAGCTTACTGCATACTTGTGAGTTATAAAATACTTGCTAGCAAGAACAGCTCTGTAGTGATTAACATTATCATTATTGTAATAACTATGCCATTCTTGAAGCCTTCAAAGTCTGAACTCTAGGTCTCTGTTCCCAGTGTCTGCTATTTTCTGTTTCTTCTCTCTGCTACAGGTACCTCAAGCTCAGGCTTACATGTTACTTTTCCTTCCTCCAGGAAGCCTTCCTCAGCACTGAGTCATCTTCCCTTAGCAAAGACAGACTTTGGTAGTCCTTCAATGGGCTCCCCAGTGTCAGGTGGTTTGCCCTCTCACATAGCAGCTTTGCTCTTCTCTGTAAAGCTCTCAGGGCATTAAGATCTGTCACTGTTCTAGCACTGGCACTAGCACAGTGCTGGGCAACAAACGTGTCTTGAATGCCCACTGTGCACTTGACACTACTCCTCCAGCTGTGGATACCATAATGAACAAGAGACAATGCCCCTACCTTGCAGAGCTGTCTTTCTAATAAGTGACAGATAACTAAGAAACTCACTGACCATAATTGTAGTAATGAGTAACATATAAATAAAGATCTGTGATGGTGGAAAAATAAGCAAGACATCTCTTAGATGAGTGGGTCGGGGGAAACCTTGCTGAGTGGACAGGTAGGTTGAAACATGAAGGATATAAAGGTCCTAGCTCAGGAAGATCCCAGAGAAGGATGTCTACATGGGCAAAATGGTGAATGCCAAGTTTGAGGCTGGCATGAGCCTGAGAGGCTCAAAACATAAAATGAAACAAAAAACTCAAGCCCCTCTGGCTGGATACCAGTTCAAAAGCTTTAGAGGGAAAAGTAGGGCCAAGACATGCATGACCTTGGGGATAAAAGCTAAAAGTCAGGACCTCACTTTAGGTGCACTGGGAGATCGCTCGTGTGTCCTCACACAGGCTACCAGGCCTCTGAGGTTGCAAACCTCATTCTCTTCATACCTGAAGCACTGAATCTTCAACAGCAACAGTATGTGCTGAACAAAAGAATCATTCCCTTTGTATAGATTCCCTTCTCGTGATCCCTACCTTACCAAATGAAGCTCATTAGGACATCAGCATATGTAAGTCTAGAACATAGCAGGCTTAGCTTGGTGACATCATGAGCTCCTCAGTGCTCAGGGACATTCTAGGTCCTCAACAGCCACCGCAGAGCACCAAAAGGAATCACCATCTATTTAGTTAACCAGCTCAGTACCTCGTACCTGCCAAACTCTGTTGTAGGCAGGAGGAACACAGTGACAAGCAAGGTGGACACACACCTTGGCCCTCTTGCAGCTTATATTCTAGCTGAGGGTAGGAAAAGGAGGCAGCCACACAACAAAGCCTATTGGAAAGATCACAAGTGACATGAAAAAAATAAAGCTGGATGAGGGGAAGGAATTAGACAGCAACTTCAATAATCCTACAGTGAACATATGTCATGTCCTCCTTCTAAATATCACAAAAAAGTTCCACACAGGTCAGCCTCCAAGTAGAGCAACCATAATCACTGAATTGGAGAAATAGGCTCAGAGAGCTTTAGAAGCTTGTTAAATGATACACAGAACACCAGTGGAATAAGCATATCTTTTACAGGCTACATAACAGGATAAGCAAAGTGATGGCAGACAAAAGTTATTAAGCATTTACCATACAGTAGTCACTGCTCATGAGCCTCTTCTATCATGTAACTCTCACAACCTGCTCTTGAGGTAGAAGTTCTCAGTGTCCCTTTTTTAAAGTAAATGTTATAGTTACACCATTAGAAAACAGCCTCATGACTTGCTGAAGGCTACCAACTAATGAGCAGCAGAGCTAGGACTCAATTCTAGGCAGTCATCTCCAAGCACAACTGTGCCAACCACTATTCTGCCCAAAGCCACCCCTGAAAAGGAAGCAGTGAGAAAAGAGAAACTGCCAGCTCCATCTCTCCTTAAGAGTCCTCTCCCTTACACTTGTATGAAAGAACAGAAGAGCCGGGCATGGTGGCGCATGCCTGTAATCCCAGCACTCGGGAGGCTGAGGCAGGAGGATTGTTGTGAGTTCGAGACCAGCCTGAGGTACAAAGTGAACTTAAGGCCAGCCTGAACTGCATAGTGAGACCCTGTCTCAAAAAGACAAAAAAAAAAAAGAACAGAAGAAAGCCACTAGCTGGACTTAGAGCATAACTACCCACAGAAGCCCCAACACGAGCACTCCCGGCCCCTCATCACCATACATACATGCAGTTTGTTGAGCAGCACTGCATCTGTTGTGCTGTTGGCCCCCGGCTTAGCAGCTTTCCAGAACTGCTTCTGTGCAGAGTATCGGTTCATAGGACACAACTTAAAGAGGCAGTCTAGGAGTGAAAGCAAACAAACAAAAACTGTTACTGAGAACACATGTACATGCACCCTACAGGAAAATGATTTATTTCTGTTTTTATCCACATAGGGTATTTAAGTTGTATTATACATAAGTGAGGGTACAGAATCCCTTTATAAGCATCTGTTTTTAAATCTAATTCTCACTACCACTATGTGACATTATAGATGAGGAAACCAAAGCTTTGTCACCAGGTTAGTACTGGCAGAGATGGGCCTTAGTGTTCAAGCCAATGCTTCAATATTTTCCCAGTTTTCTCTTTCACTTCATGGTAGATGTATTTAAGGACAAATAGTCTTTACACAAAAATATAATCAAGGATTTCTTTACCCAAACCCACATCTCTTTAGCGCACAGAAATTAAAAATGTCATGGTGACAGCGTAAACCTGGCTTATTTGGAGGTACTCCTAAGGCAGTAGCCTTTCAAGTGCTGTGTTAGACACCCCACTAGGGCACAGAAGAAAATTCTTGCACTCCCATTGAGACAGTCGTCCCCTCATCCCCTAATGATCAGGGCGCAATGATGGCTTGCTTGACACATTGTCTTATGGCATATAATCAACCCCTATGACATGACCAAACAGCTTTAAAACACTTTGGCAAAGAAACTGAAATACTGTAGTACTTTAGTCAGTAAGCAAATAAAAGCAAAACTGATCCTTCTCTTATCAGCCTCTTTAAGATAAAGATAATTACAACTGAACCAGATCTGAAAAAAAGTTGTCCTAAAATTTAAAAACACACACAAAAAATTTAAATAGTAGCCAAACATGGCAGTGCACACCTGGAATCCCTGCACTTGGGAGGCTGAGGCAGGAGGATCAATTTAGAGCAACCTGGATTACAAAACTCAAGGCCAGGCTGAACTGGACAGTGAGACCCTGTCTCAAAAATGAAACTAAACTAAAATAATGTGATAACTGCTTCAGGTAGAATGTCACTTAAGCTTTGTGTTCTTAAAAGCTATCAATGTAAACATCATAATTATATATATTTTTGTGGAAAAATTATAAGTTATTGCACAAAATACAGTATCATGGACACAAATAATAGCTCAATTTTTAGTTTAGAAACTCTAAAAGATACAAACTGTATTGATATGCATTGAAAGTTTTATTAGAAAATAAAATGAAATAATATATTGGCATTAATGCTAAAGCACATATGAACACTGAAATATTAATGATAGCATGATCATTATTAATATTTGACATTACCGTTGAGTCATGATTTTTATGAAACTGTCCTGATTGTTTTATAGCTTATAAAGTATATTGGTGCAGCAATTCTAAATATACATATATACCCACAGTACAGAGGCTAGGGGTATGTTTACCAAAAATTTTTAATGAGGCAATGCCATCAAAAAGTCCAGAGGAAGTGAATGCCACAGAGCACCCCTGCAACCCCAGCACTGAAGGAGGGTGAGACAGCTGGGATGCAAGTTTGAGTCCTGGCTGGACAACTTAAGTGATACTCGTCTCAAAATAAATAAAAAAGGTTGATTCTTGATACAAAAAAAGGAAAAGGAAGAAGGGAGGGAGGGAGGGAAGGAGGGAATTAAAAAGGGCTGAGGCTGTATCCCAGTGGTAAAGTGTACCTGGCTTCAATATCAAGTATATCCCTTAAAAATGAAAGAAATTAAGGAAATAAATACGTTGTTCAGGGAGCCAAGAATGGTGGTGCATGCTTATAATCCTAGCAACTGTGGGGCTAACGCTGGAGGACACCAATTGGAAGCTCAGCCTGGGCCTCATCCCTCCACGTCCTAAAGAAACCCAAAAGTGCAGAGGATGGATGATGAGTTCAGTGGACGAGAACATGCTTAGTATGCACAAGGCCCTCAGTTCAATCTCCAGCACTACACACATATGCCAGAAACAATTTGCCTAGTAGGCTAATGTTTAAAATTGATACTCCAGTGCATAAACACTAGTCTTTACTTTAGAGTATTCTTTTTTTTTTCAGTCCAAACCAATGAATTGTCACACACTGCACTCACAAATACCTGACTTTGCTCAGAAAAAAATAAAAATTATAAAAGCAAAAGGTGCATTCTTCATTTATGTAATCTTGCTCATCATTCAGTATTTTTTTCTAATCATGGACAATTATAAGATAAATACAGGAACACTGATATTTTGCAAGACTCTGAACCAGCTACTAAAAGTAATTTTCATTGCATATGAAACATATTAAGCCTTTTAGAGAACAAAGATAAAACAGGAAACCAGTTTAAAAGATGCTGCTGCTGTTGCTGCCTATTGTGCATTTTGTAAAAGGCACAGGTCATGGTCTTTTGCTATACTAGTGGCAACTTAAATGATGTCACTGCAAGAGACACAGTTTTTCTAGCTTCCTGATATGACCTGTCCATTTATCTCCTAAATAATTATGCAACCATGGAACTACTGGCCAGAATCAAATGCCTTATCTTGACACAGATATCTAGGATGGGCCAAAATGATTTCCTTAACCATGTAACTTGGTTTGGCTTGGTTTTCTGAGACAGAGTCTCACTCTGTAGTGGAGACTGCCCTTAAGCTCACTATGTAGCCCTGGATTGCCTCAAACTCCTGAAGCTTCTCCTGCCTCAGCCTTACACATGCTGGGATTTCAAGTGTGTATCACCATGCCTGGCTATGCAGGTTTTTAAAAAAGCAATTCAAAACACTTGTCACCAGCATTAACTTTTGATATACAACTTACTTTATGTTACAAATGGTATTAACAATCTTAACTTTCATCAGTAATAAGACAAAGAGAACAAAACAATCTATCTTTTCCTTTAATATATTTAGTATATGAATAGCTAACTGTATATGACAAGGCTAGATCTACAATGTTGAGGTGTTACACACAATATGAGATACCATTTTACAACTGTGCACATTATTACAAAGCCAATCCCTCACTTCAACAAATGGGCTACATCACAAGATCAATCCTGCAGGTAACTTCACATTCAACTAAAGAAACAGTGTGAATTCAAGCACTGTCAATCACCAAAGCCTTGTGATAGCTTCCATACCAACTGTTTCCTTTGGACAAAACAAAGCACTACATTGGATGAAGTGTATTTACAACCAACTGTCTATGTAAATATAAGAGATGCTAACATACTAGTAACAGAACTAAATTAGCCTTGCTGATTTTGCCCTGTCTCCTTGGTTGCTTAGCAACTGATTCAAAGTGAAAATTAAAGCAATTCAAATGTAATGCTAAAGTAACTTTCTCAAATTCTGCTACTCAGCAAGGCTCCATATTGCCCTTTGCTATTTGTATGGTGCAGCAGTACAAAATTAAAGTTTTGCTATACCCTAATACTGTGCTAAGCATGGAAATACATAAATATAAGAAACCTAAAAGAAAAATATATACACACACAGGGAAAGGGACACGTGTATGTTGTGTGAGAACATGTGGGTACACCCATATACACACACACCATGATTTGAGTTCATGCCAAAGAAATGCCACAAAAGAAATCTTGTGTCACATGTGATTTTCAGGCCTTCGAGGAATAAACTAAGCTTTCAAAAATTACTCAAGAATTTTCTAAATCTTTAGCATATGTCATATTAAATTAGCAAAGGAGAAGATAGGAGGATAGAGAGGTTGGGTAAAATGTTAAACAGCTAGAAAACACAGGGAACAGGCCATATGCTATCCTTGACTGTACAAATGATACCCAGAGCTAGATACGGGGAGAATACTTAGCTGCCCAGTGGCTAACTATCAAATTGGAATTTGTGCACAGAAAAGAGAACATGGGGACAAGAGAAGTCACGAGGCTTTCTTCGAGCATTCTAGGATGATGGAAGACAAAGGCCAGAGAACAAAAATATGAGCAAACCTTCACAGGAATCCCTGTTAGGAAATAAAGCAGAAAATTAAGGTAGTGAAAGTGAATCTCCTCTATGTCAACATCATCCTCTCCATCTCTGTAACTCTGCGCTGGGTTCCTGAGAGCAAGAACTCAAGGCTAGGGAAAGAGCAGGAGCCAAATAAAAGTTCACAATTACCCACGAAGCTCCAGAAACAATGACATATCTCTTGAAACTACTTCATGCTCAGTTTATGGGAGTTTAATTCATAGACTAAAGTACTATATACTTTAGTCTATGAAGTATGTGTTCAGTGCAACATGATGAAAATAGAACAGTAAACCCACTGTGTGCATTTCTTAATATAATCCTAGAGATGGACACATTAGTCAAATAAACAAGCGGAATAGAGCAAAATAAAAGTACAATGGAGGTAAAGAATTTCTTTGGACACAGTATGGCTATAATGGAGCATCTGTGCTTCATACCTTTGGGAAAGGTATTTCCAAGGCTATGGCATCTAAACATAGAGCTGAAAATGGGGGAGGGGGAGAAGGGGGAGAGCGAGAGAGACAGAGACAGAGAGACAGAGACAGAAAGAGACAGAGAGAGAGCACACAAGCACTGATGAGAAATCTGGGGGCAAAGCTTTGAAGATAGAGAAAATAAAAAGCCCCTGAACTGGGGGAAAAATCTTGATAGTGTTAAAAGAATAGAAAAGAGGATGTGAAGAGTAGTAGGTAAAAGCTGTGGCTGGACAAGCAGGCAAGTCTATGCGGGCCTGGGGAAGCAGCTGAGTCATTCCAAAAGCAGTGGGAAGCCCTCAGCCTGTAAGCAAAGCAAGACCTTGGTCTGGATTACATTTCCAAGGGAGCTTTGCAGTGGTGGTGATGTCTAGCAAGAAGGTGAAGGCTGGGGAGGTGCAAGTCTGGGCAAGAGCAACATAAGACAGTAATTTTATTTTGTCTATTCATACCTTGAGTAGCTTGTGCAACATTCAAAATAAAATGTTCAATAATGAGTGGCACAACCATCCACTAGTAAGTAAAAAATTCAGAGCAATTAGTTATTTATGGATATCAGAAGCAGGATGACAAAAGGAGATGAAAAAGAATACAGAACTGAAGAGGACAGCATAACCAGGGGAAAAAAGTATTATAAATACAACGCACCACAATATAGTCCATCTGGGACTGCAAGAGCCCCACCTCCCTAGCCAAACCTAAAAATTATGCTCATTTATGATGAAAAAGGTTAAATGAGGCTAAAAGTTCTCAGAGGGAAGAATAAAGGCCAACCTCTCTTTCTCCATCCCTAACCAGACACTCAACTCCATCTTCTATGAAATCCAAATCTATCTTACCAAGTTTCAATAAAAGGAGATGCAAAGAGGTTAAGGAGTAGAACTTGACCATGAGGCAAAGTAAAGCCAGTGTCTCTGCAGAGGAGTGCACACAGAAGCAAGCTGACTGGAGTAGCAGGACCCTAGAAAGACTTAGGAACTGGAGGCTGTGGGTAGAGAGGGCAGTAGGAGTGGGATAAGCCCATAATTAGCAGTAGACTGAAACATATATAAAAGGCAGTTAGATCCTCATTTCCACCTACCCCATACAGTCAAGACAACCAATCATTCTTCAATAGATGAAGAAAACTGACCACAGAGAAATCTATGAAGCTGCAGGTACCAAGTGTGAAGAAGTCATGCAGTACTGGGGACTGCAACTGCCAATACAAAGAGACAAGAGACAGAGTGGGCTCAATACAAATGTACACATGGGATAGCCAGACGCACAAGCTGCACCCCAGGTAGCCTCCTCACCACTAGCTGGGCACCCAGATCAGGGTTTGCAAAACGGACCACAGGCCAACTGCAGCCCACTGTAGCCTGACTGCATATGGCGCCCAAGCTAAGAATCACGGTTTTCGTATTTTCCGGTAATTACAGGGAAAGAGGACAGTAAGACTTTATGACATGTAGAACGACATGAAGATCAAGTTTCGGCAAATTCTATCACCCCCCAAAAAATTATACGTTGACTTTATTGTATTTTACTAGGATATGTTTTCAGTACAAGATACTTTCATTAATCTTAAGGAGAGGGTACAAGTGCTTAACATATCTTGATTCTTTTTATTTCCCATCCCCTCTCCACCACATACCTCCTTCTATCTCTAGATCTCTTCCCATTTTCATTATTATTATTATTATTATTATTTTGTATTTTAGGGAAAGGTCTACAGGGAGTTCATGGTCTCACTACTAGACTAGACTCATAGTGATCCGCCTCTTTACAGCCTCCCAAGAGCTGGGATTACAGGCATGTAACACCAAGCCCAACTCGGCATACCCCAGGGGCGGGGCCAGCACGGCAGGCCCAGGGATTGACTCCCTGGTCCCTGCCCTTGCTTGCTGGTGCTTTAATCTGCTGAGCTATTTGGCAGCCCTTCATTATTAGTTTTCTTATTATTATTTAGTTGAATTTGCAACATGTAGTGGTTACATTCACTGTAGGTAGTTGCTACATACACATGATACACATCATAAATCCCATTACGCCTCCTCCCCCACTTCCTTCCCATACCATTATTCTCTTGGCCCCCTTCTATTTGCAAAAAATCCTCTTGTTTCCTTTCAATTTTTTTTTATTTTACTTTGCTCTGTACTTGTACTTTGGATTACTCAATTAGAGAAATCATATGGTATTTAAGCTGTGAACTGACTTGTTCCACTTAGCAGGAAGTTTTCAAAATATATTCATTTTCCTAAAAATTTCTCCAATTTATCCTTCTTTGGAGAAGTAGTAATTCATTATGCATACAGTAGATACATTTTTTTATCAGTTCATCTATTGATGGACGCTGCTTCCAAGATTTAGCACTTATAAATTGCACTGCTATAGGCATGAGTATGCGTGCATTGCTATCATATGATGTCTTTAGGGAAGATACCTAGAAATGGAACAGCTGGGTCAAATGAAATTTGTATTTTCAGTGTTTTGAAAAATCTCCACAACCATTTCTAAAATGGTTGTACTAGTTTATATTCCCATCCACAATGCAGAATGGTTACTTCTTCACTGTAGCCACAACGGCACTTGTTACGATGATTTCTTGATGACTGCCAATCTTTCTGGCATAAGACGAAATCTTAATGTGTTTTAATCTGCATTTCTTTTCTTTTTTTTTTGCAGAACTGGGGATTGAACTCAGGCCCTTGCGCTTGCCAGGGAAGTGCTTATTCCACTGAGTCATCTCCCTGGCCCCTTAATATTTTCTTTTTTTCCATTTCTCAGTTGGCCAGGGATGTTGACTATTTTTTCATGTATTTACTGTTATTTGTACTTCTTCTAAGAAATGTCTGCTCATTTTAGTTGCCTGTATCTTGAATAGATCTTTTACTTTGGAGAGTCTAATATCTTGAGTTCTTTATATAGTATACATATTAGTTTTCTGCTAAAGAAATAACTGGAAAATTATTTCCCATTTCATAAAAAACAACTTTTTGTTTTTATTGAGATAGGGTCTTACTATGTAATGTAGACTGGCCTAAAACTCACTGTAATCCTGCCTTAACTTCCTGAGAGCTGAAACTACAGGCGTGCACTACCATATCTGGCAGAAAGGCAGGCAGGCAAAAAAAAATTATACACACACACACACACACACACACACACAAATATACATACATGTGGATAAAATATTTTTCTTCTTGTTTCATTATCACAATTTTGCCTCTTTAGCTGCAAGGCTTGAAATACCTCATGTCTTACCCTTTATAGGAAATATTAGAGGCACCTAACCTACAGTATCTTTCTGAAAATATATGTAAAAGCCCCATGGAAGTGTCCTATGTGAGCAACCTTTCCTAAAAAATTCCACTTTAGGGGATAGGGAAATAGCTCAGTGGTGTAAGCGCCTGCCTGGCAAGTACAATGTCCTGAGTTCGAGCCCTAGTACTGCCGAAAAAAAAAAAAAAAGAGAGAGAAGAAGAAAGAAATATCACTTTAGAGTTACACTCTCCACTCCACAAGCCCTACCTTCCAAGTTTAGCCAGCTTCTTAGGGTTTCTCTCTTAAATCTGAATGGGCAGGCAAGATCAACAGATATCTGATTAGCAACATTACTGAGACTATCACTGATACAAAGAAGAGACAAAATACTGAGAGCAGAACTGGTTTTTTGTTTTGTTTTTTTTTTTTTTTTTTTTGTCTTTTTGAGACAGGGTCTCGCTATGCAGTTCAGGCTGGCTTTAAGCTCACTTTGTAGCTCAGGCTGGTCTCGAACTCACAACAATCCTCCTGCCTCAGCCTCCCGAGTGCTGGGATTACAGGCATGCGCCACCACGCCCGGCTGAGAGCAGAACTGTTAAGAGAGAAAGCGACAACAAAAAATATAACCAAGGTCCTCAAAGATAAAATTGGAAAATCTCATAAAAATAACATGCATGGCAATTTAAAATGTGACAAAATAAGAGCTCTGAAAAATTTAAACTATAATGAGTAAAAATTTTAATGTATAACTATAGGAAAATAAGTTGAAGATTTTTTCTTGAAAATTAAAGCAGAAAGAGGAAAGCTGAAGAAAAGGAGAGGAGAAAAGGAGGAGTGACAAAAACAGAGTGGAGAAGGCGTACAGGAAAATGAGAAGGAAAGGCTTAGGGAAGTTGTTACAATTTGTGTCTAGATTCCCCCACCCCCAAGCCTCATGTAGGCACAGGTGGGGCTTTTAGCAGTGGTTGGATCTACCATATGTTATGCTGTGTTTAAAGATGCTACACCCTGGGTTACCAATCTCATAGCTCCAGTAGAATAGAAAGGCAACATCTGTTTTGCTGCTGCTTGCTGCCTCCTGCCTTCACTGTTTCTCTCAGAGGGGCAGTGGCCCCTCTGTGCTGCCACTCTGACTTACAGCCTGCTGACTATGGACTGAAATCTTTATAAACTCTGGGTCAAATAAACTGTTCCTCCTTTTACTTTAGGTGTTGGATATTTTCATCTCTGCAATGAGAAACGTAACTACGAAGAAAAGAATAGGAAAAGATTTAAAGATTAATCTACAGGCTCAACACCTGGGAATTTCAGACAAAGATATTCAAGGTGTAGAAATCATCAAAGAAAAAGACAAAGAAATTTCCTTTGGGAAAAATGGCTCTCCAAGTTGAAAAACAAAACCAGCATGTCTTTAACATAAAATAAGAAAAAGGACCCACACACCTGATGGTAAAATTTCAAATCAATGTGGATAAAAACAAATCTTCATGACTTCCAACAAAGAAACACAAGATCTAGGCAAAAGATCAGGAGATACAGTAACATCAGACAACGCATGACAACTCTGGAAGCTCAAATAAATGGAGCAGTGCCTTCAAAATACCAACTGCAAAGAACTCTCAAGGAGACTGCCCGGGGCCAACCAACCCTGAATAGTGCAGGCCGGGCATGCGAATGAGACCGTCCAGGGCTACTAGATCATCATCAGACCCAGAGCGCAGGCCCGGTCTGTGAGTGAGACCACCTGGGCCACCAGATTCTAAATTGACCCAGAGTACAGGCCCAGCATGAAACCCTTCAGCAGAACTCCCTGCAAAGAGGCTACACCACCTGGAGGAGTCTGAATTTCATAGATCCAGACTTGGTGCGAAGGTAATAACTCTGTCTAAGCTCTACACCAAAGGTCAAAAGTCAGTGGTACACAAAATGACAAAGAGAAGGAACAAAAAGCAGTCTCAGGTCCCATGTTCACCCAGTACAAATGCAGATGACCCTAGCATAGAGGAAATTGGAACTCACACACCTGAAATCTCTGAAATAGCAGCATTGGAAGTAAAGAAACAACTGCAGAAAGGTAAGAAGATATCAGATCAGAAATAATTTCTGAAGTAAAAAATATAGTGATAACTATAATCAAAGAAGTACTAAGTGCTTCTAAAGAATACACTGATAAAAAAGCAGAGTGGAATATAAAAATGATGGACCCCCTGAATAAGCAATATAGGAAAGAAATACAATGTATGAAACAGATCCAAAGTGATATACAGGAAATTAAAACCTCAATCACAAGCTGGCAAATCCATTTGAGTGAAAGTGAAAATAGACTTTCTGACCTTAAAGACACCATAGCAGCTAGTGAAAAAGTAAGCAAACATCTCTGAAAAACAACTAGGATGTAGGAAAAAGTAATTCAACACCAGCAAAACGATGCAAAGATGAACTATGTGAGACTAATAGGCATCAATGAGAAGGAAGGAATCAATACAAATGATATAAAAACAATATGGGCAGAATTAATAGCAGAAAACTTCCCGAATATGGGCCAACAATCTGACATATTTGTTGTCCCAAATATGGGGCAACATTTGAAGCACACAAAACTCCAAGTAACATCAACCCAATTAAAACCACTCCCAGACATATAATAATCAAGATTCCAGAAATTCAGCACTGGAACCATATACTAAAAGCCGTTAAAGAAAAGAAACAGATCACACTTAAAGGAAAACCCATCAGAATAACAGCAGATTTCTCTTCATAAACCATCAAGTCAAGAAGAGCATGAAGCAAAGTACTTCAAATCTTGCAAGAAAACAAATTTCAACCCAGAATGATATACTCTGCAAAACTCTCTTTCAAGTATGGAGAAGTAAAATACTTCCATGACAAAGAACAACTAAAGAATTTCATGATGACAAAGCCAAGCCTACACAGACTACTAAATGATGTTCTAGAGAGGGAGCAAAATGATCACAACCCCATGAAAGAGAATGGAAAGAACCCACCAAATAGGGCAAACAAATACAGGAGAATAAGAGGTATACAATACTAGTCTCAGTTATTCTTTTGTATACAGCAGCAAAGTATTTCCATTAGGACACTCTCCAACTGAACTTCTCTTGCACCCTATGGGTCAGGATTCCATATGGGACTACAGGTGGATTTCAAGGAAATGGCGGTAGCTCAGTCTCACAAGCGACACCTGGCCACCAGTAAGCATCATGGTCATTATCCATGTCCACAACACACTAGAACTTTGTGAGATATCCTATCCAAAACTGTCAGAAGTGATGGTCATTTATTTGTCATTTCAGCATTTATCTTAGGTTTTATTTTTAGTGTTTCTTTACTATCATGAAAACTTTTTCTTAGTTCAAATGTTTTGAAACATTTAATTTTTAATTAATTAGTATTTCAATTTTCTGAATAACGCTTAATCTTAATTTTTGTTTTAAGATTTATATTATGGGGCCGGAGAGATAGCTCAGTAGAATAAGTGCTTCCCTGGCAAGCACAAGGGCCTGAGTTCAATCCCCAATTCCGCAAAAAAAAAAAAAAAAAAAGATTTATATTAGATGTTTGAATTGCAATTTATCTAAAGGACATCATATGATATCTTCTCCTAGTATTAGAAACTTTAAAAAGTGTATTTCTATTTTCAGTTGACTTTATATTACTTCTTCCCTGTCCTTTATACACACATACATGCACATATATATGAAAAAAATACGTGTATAACCCGACATAAGATTGGTACTGTTTCATAGAAATCTTCAATGACCTTTTAAATAAGGGTTCACCTAATATATTTCATATAGTCCTGCACAACTATCACTTTGAGAGCTCTTTTTTGTTTATTCAGGAGCATACTGCAACTTCTCATGTCTTTTGAATTATGTTCTTTGTTATTTTCTCTAGCCTACATCGGGAGGTATTAAAATATTTCAAGTTTGTATAAATAGAAAATATTTTACTTTTAGTTTTCAAAGGTATGTTCACTAAGCATAAAATTCAAAGAGGATAGATCTTTTGTTACTTTCAGTCCTTTAGTCTAGTTTCTTATACACTTGGTCTCTTTTTTCTTTCTCATGTGCAATAAGATGCTATTTAATTTTGTTCTTCCATAAATAATATTTTTTATGTATGTCCTATAACCATTTTTTTCTAATAAGTTTTGGACAATTTCATTTTTGTGTGTCTTGGTATGATTTTATTTAAGTTTCTTGTGCAAAAGGTTCATTTTCTTGGAAATGTGGTATTATAAGTTGAACTAAATTCAGAAATTTTAAATATTTAAATATTTATTGCCTACTCCTTTCTATTTTGAGAATTCTAATTATATGAATATAAAAAAGAGAAGGAATGGATCAGTTAATACTTACCATTTTTGTTTTTACTCTGATTTTTTTCCTCTCTTGAATTTCTTATAACTTCCTATTTTTTTTTTTTAAACAAAACTTATACGGTTATATCTGGTAATCTGAAAAACGAATTTGCACATAGCATCATGTAATACAGCAACCACTGATAGATTCCTATTACTCTGATTAGTGAAATCTTGTATCATTATAATGCTGTTTTCTTCTATCATTATTTTGCATTCTTCAAAAATAATAATAAAAAGTACAAAAAAAAAAGAACTCTCAAGCTAGAATTCTGACCTGTATTTTCGACAAGGAACAAAACTAGAATAAAGTCATCTCAAACAGGAAGTTGCTAGAAGTTGTAACACAGAACATTTTTAACAGCGGTCTGGTCGTCAAAGAGGTTGCCCGGGTCCAGCTGGTGTTCTGTGGCAAAGACAGGATGTTTAGTTTCGGTCATTAGTGTCATGAACAGATGTGGTGAAGGAAGTCCCACTGTGATACTGTGCAGGGCCTGTCACGGCCACAACCTGAAGCAGAGAAAATGGCTGGGGTGGAATACAGAGGTGAGACAGGAGGGACAAGCTAGCCCATCGACAGGCACAAGGACAACATTTTGAGGCGATCACAGAGACAGCAGGCTCAGTAAATATCATAAAAAATTACAGACTATGCTTGCAATTTAGTTATAACCAGAATCACGGAATGAATTTTACAACCAGAATTGTGAAAAGAATTAAGTTTTTGACCCTACTACTGTACTCCAAGAATAATATGACTATAACTCAGGAGAGATAACAAAATATCAAAGCCTAGTTCTTAACAAGGGACAATGTCTATTATTCGCAAAAATATATTATAAGTATATATATTCATAATATTTATAAATATATTTACATAAAATACATAGACTGGGTTTTTGTTTAGCCAAAAAAATGTGATGTGATTTTAATGGGAGCATGAAGAGGGAATAAAGAATTATCATAGGCCGCTGAGCTGGGGTGTCACAGGCACCATGTCCGGCCATGAAGGTGGCAAGAAGCCCCTAAAGCAGCCCAAGAAACAGGCCAAGGAGATGGACGAGGAAGATAGAGTGTTCAAACAGAAGCAAAAGGAAGAGCAAAAGAAACTTGAGGAGATAAAAACGAAGGCCGTGGGAATCAAGAAATCTGGCAAAAAACAAACTGTACCTTGTGTGTACAATGATGGTGACCCTGGATTCCATTCCTACTCAGATATCTGGATGCCCTGCCATAACACCTCTTGACACCTATAACTACAATGAAGGATGTTTTTGGAGCCTGTTGTACATGTAAGAATAAAATTTTATTAAAAAAAGAAAAAAAAAACAAAAAAAAAGAATTATCATACAGCCAACTTTATCTATAATGACATAAATTCACAAATGATATTTAAAACAAATTAACCTATAGCTGAAAATGGTGGCACATGCCTATAGTATCAATTTTCAGGAGATGGAAACAGAAGGATCATTGTGAGTTCACTTAGCCTGGGCTACACAGTGAGTTCAAGTCCAGTCTGGTCTACATAGCAAGATCATGTCTCAATCAACCTATCTATGTATGTATGTATCTATCCTATAGACACCACAGGACATGCCTCATCTAGTGGTAAATACCAAAAGAAAATGTAAAAGTATTTCAAACAGTTGCTACTGGAAAGTCAGAAGGCATCAAGTCTGAGACACAGGTCTGTTGCTTTTATTGTCCTATCAAAACCTGATTTTTCAAGTGACATTTATATACAATAAAACAAAATTAACAATTTAATTGAACAACTCAGTGGTATTTAGTACGTCACCTCCATCTATTTCCTGAAACATTTTCATCATTCCAGAAAGGAAACCTTGTACCTATTAAGCAACTACCCTCAATCCATCCTCCATATTTTTAAAGGATATGCAGGTACCAATGAAAATACTTACATTTAAACTGGCTTTGGTACTCAATTATTCAGTTTTTATTGAGATAGTAACTTTACATTACAGACAGACAAAGACAACAAACTTCATGCTATGGCTTGAATGCTTGTTTTCTCCAAAACTTCTGAAGTGTAACTGCCAATGAATTGGGAAGTGGGATCTTTAAGGAGACCTAAACCACGGGGCGACACTCCTAATGATGGGTTTGGTGTGAATAAAAGGGCTTTAGGGAATGGACTCTTGCTAGCTCTTCCGCTCTTCTGCCTTGGGAGGAATAGTGCTGTTCCCCTCTAGGAGACGCAGTGTTCAAGGAACCAACTTGGGGGCAGAGGCCAGACCCTCCAGCACCAAAGCTGGGCCCTAAATCTTGTACTTCTCAGGCTCCCAAACTGTCACTCAACAAATTGCTCTTTGTTACAAATTAGTCTGTGCTGTTCTGTTATAACATCACCATCTGACTAAGGTACTGGATAATGCCAAATATCAGTGAACTTGCAGAGCTTTTTTTTTTTTTCACTGCTGATGAGTGGGGGAAGCAACTGTGCAGGACAGAGTGAAATGAGTCAAAATACAACACACACATAACCTACAACACATCACCCAGTAATTCGACCACAGTGCAAAGGAAGACTCACACAGGCCCTCAGATTTCATACCCCAAAATGGAGAAGGATGTTCTAGGAAAGAGCAACAACAATGTCACCAGCTTTTAAGTGCACTAACCAGGAAGCCACCCAATCACATGACCCATCAGGATGCAAAGGAGCTGAGGCAGGAAGTTCAGTGCACCCAGGAAGAAGAGGTTCTGCTATACCTATCCTTGAGCTCAGTAAAGTTCCATGTCGCTGGGCGTGGTGGCGCAGGCCTGTAATCCCAGCACTCGGGAGGTTGAGGCAGGAGGATTGTTGTGAGTTCGAGACCAGCCTGAGCTACAAAGTGAGCTTAAGGCCAGCCTGAACTGCACAGTGAGACCCTGTCTCAAAAAGACAAAAAAAAAAAAAAAAAAAAAAAAAGTCCCATGTCATTCTCTCTTAGCACTGCACTTACCATTCCACTTCCCTCGGTCCAATATCCACTGGCTGGAGTTGAGGCAGGTCAGTATTTTCACTTACAGAATTTAATCTCTTAAAAACCATCACAAGTAACCAAAACAGCTAACAACCAACAGGCCAGCATTACTTATAAATTCATTCAGCCAACAGATAGGATGTGATTTTATGTAGGGAAAGATAGATCAAGAAGCATTATACATACAGTATAAATGTAAAAAAATTGAATGCTCATCAGTCATAGTTTGCCTTTTTTCAGAAAGGATGAAAGAACTAAAATTTCAGAAGTAAGTGATGATGGGCCAGCCAGAGAGCTCAGCGGATTAAAGCCCCTACTCAGGCAGATGCAGGGGCCAGGGATTCCATCCACACCAGCCCCCACCCCACAAGGCATGCTGAGACTAGGTGTGGTGGTGTGCACCTGTAATCCCAGCACTTGGGAGGCTGAAAAACAGGAAGGATCACTGCAAGCCTAGTCTATGTAGTGAGACCCTGTAGACTCTGTACTAAATATATTAAAAAAGTAAGCAATGGCATAATTAGCATACAGAAAGGGGAGTACTGATTTTCACTAAGGAAATTCACTACCACCAAAGTAATAATGAAAAGGAAATACAAAATAACCAATAGGTAAAAATTAACTCAGGAATGTAAACAGTACATACTGTAAAATGTACACCAATAAAAAAATAAAATTCGGAAAAAATATAAATTAACTCAGTTTAAATTTACTATAATACCAACAACCTCAAAAGGATGAAGGTTATCTGCCTTGTGTATCTTTCTGCCTCCAGTGCATTCAGTACTGGGCCAAAAAATAAAAGATATCAAGGTGGGAGAATAACCAAATGGGGCAGTTTAGCGAAAATTTACTCATGTTTCAGGAAAAAGCCTTCCATAAGCAATAATTAACTCATTTGTTGTAAGCAGAAACCAATTACACACAGTCACATCTACCTCATGTTAATCACACTTCCCAAGCGGGTAACAGCAGCTTTTTAAGTTAAATGACATTTTCCAATTGGGATTGCCAAATAAACCCTCCATTACCTGTCTGCAAAAAAACACAAACATTGTCATTAAGAGACAAAGAATAATGATGTCAGTTTTTTTCCACTTCAGATAACTAGATGCTTCTCAGAATAGAAAATTCAAGCTGACCATTTGCAAGGCTGCTATCCACTGCCTTTTATCACCTTTCTTGTTAGCAGGACAAACCAATTAAATAAACTAGAAAATATGAAGAAACTTCCTTCTGACTACTCTAGCTCAGACAATTAAATTTTTACTTACCTATTTGCATAACCTATTTAATTTGGACCACAGCATGCAGAGACCGGTGTCCAGCAGGAATGAGTGCTGACTGCACCATGCCTCACCTGGCCTGGCTCCCCAGCTTGCCTACTGATTCTATGAAAGCTCTAAGATTCTTTAATACCTTCCTTTTTGGCTTACTTTAGTTTCTATTGTTTGCCACCAAAAACCTGAGGTGACCTATACAGTAATAAAACATATTTTACTTCATTGGCAATGGAAACCAGCAAGAAGTTCACCACTGCCAGAGAGAACATCAGAACAATAAGAGCTAGAGAATCTGAAAACCCAGGTTCCAGCACTGACTCCACCAGACACTAGCTGACGAACTCAGTCCTGATGAGGTATGCCTCTTTGTGTCTGCATGTTTTCTACAAGATAGCGCATCCCTCCACAACTATAAAGCTCTAAGATCCAGCAAGGCATGTGGAAGCTTATAATTCATGTCATGTAACCAACAGCAAATTCAAATCTGTAAGTGCTAAAGAGTTCAGTCATATAGAATCTATGTAAATGAGTTCAACTTTGGTGCACACTAGCTGTATGATTTCAAGGAAAATGGCCCTACTTCTTTAACTTGTAGTTTCTTGGCTATAAAGAATAATCACAATGGGTAACTCATACCTTGAAGACTAATTTAACTACTTCACTTGAAATCTTTCAAGTCTGTCTCACCACCAACACTCAATAAGCACAGATGCTATGATGCAAAGTGCAAACAAATGACATATTCATGCCACCCTATGGTTTGGAAGGCCATACTTCATTGACAAACTTACACATACACAAATGAGGGCTTCAACATTATTTTGAGTGGAAGATGCCAAAATAAAAAGTAGTCCATTTGTATTCAATGAGTCCATTTATATGAGGCCCAGGAACAGACAGAACTAATATTTATTGTGACAGCATGAAGATATCTACTATTAATAGTGACAGCAACAAACATTGCTGGACAGGATGGTATTCTGTGGGCAGAAGTGCTTTCTAGAGACTGGAAATGTTCTGTATGTATGGAAAATTCTGTTCAGCAATACATTTAAAGTTTATGCATATATTCACACACTTATATGTGAAGTATTTCATTAAAAAGATAAAACACCTTTCATGTTGTGATGAGAAGGGAAAAGATCTTGCTGATAATGATAAAAAATAAATTTTCCCTTCATGGAAACAGATTAACAGTATCTTATTTTCATCACTAGAAAAACATGCTTTGCTTGGTTAAGGCTTGGAGGATGTTAGCTTATAATGACAGGAAAAAGGAGGAAGATGGGACAGAGAGATGACACCGTGACTCCCCCTCTGACGTCAGTCACTTGCATCACCTATAGGATACGCAGGCAATGTAACTCCCTTGCCCAATGCTTAGTGTCCAGAAGGATTGCAACAGAGGGAGTCTTTCTCAAGAGTCTCTGCTGTATCCATTAGCTTTATAACATTAAAAGGCAGCATTTCAAAAACAAGCTCTAATGAAAAGATGTGATATCTAATATGTGTTTCAAAATAATCAGAGAGAGAAAAGAAGGAAAATATAGAAAAAAAGATCAGCAATAGGGTAGCTAAAGGTGGGTGCTAAGTATAGGGAGATTTATTCTACTCTTCATTATGGGCTTAAGTTTTTACCTAATAGAAATTTTTAAAATTCATCTTTGAAATTTACTTATAAGCATTGTTTTCACAAAAATATTCACTGAGTTCAAAACAAGATTCTTTGTAACTCTTAATTTAGTAAGGAAGGGGGAAAGCCTTTTTTCTGGAAAATCAGTATGTTTTGGAAAAAAACATAACTGGATAGATGCATCAAATAAAAAAAATTCTACAGAGAGTAGTGTGTGTGTGTGTGTTTGAGAGAGAGAGTGAGTGAGAGAGAAACAGAAAGACAGAGACAGAGACAGAAAAACAGAGAAAGAGAGAGAATATCAATGCCAGCATTTAAATCTGTGAGCAGTTACAGCACTGTCAACTTTAGGTTAAAAATTCTAGCTGTGTACAGCTCACTAAAAAACCTGGCATGAATGCAATTGTATAAGCTATTGGGCTATTCATCCCAACCCCCCTGGAAAAGTACTTTTTCCATGTACAAGTCCTGCTATACAATGGGCAAGTAGGCTGTTTCACCTGCAGTAATCTGATTTATTCTTCATTCCTCAAATATTTATTAATGGCCTGTGTGCTGGACATATAAAGTAAAACCCAGTCCTTGTGTGCTGTGGAGAGAAACAGGAACCAACAGGTAAGCCCAGGGTGCAGGAGCGCAGAGGAACTTTAACCCATCCTAGGTACAGATGCAGGAGTAGAGGAAGCTCCCAATCAAATGTGTGCAGGATCTACCAGACAAGCAGCAGTGGGAGTGAAGGCAGAAAGAATGTACCTTTTTGAAAAAGGACAAAGCCAATAAATCGGACACATAACAGCTGGCAGTGCCGCTCCAAAATTCTTCCAGAGGGATTCCAGAATTCCTCTCTTCTAGACCCCTAGATATGGCCCGCCAGCTAGAAATGGGATCCACCAGTACGAGTGGGATCCAACTCATTGCCCTCCCCCCCTCCTATACCTATCCAGACAGTGCATCTCTCAGACCATTTCCTTTTCCTCCCAGGTTCTCCAGTGTTCAAGCTGCCACACCAGCTGGGCAGAGCTGTTATTACTAGTTTAATCCCGTTTCTCCACGTAGAGACAAGAAAGATGACCAGAAGACACTGCCCAGATGTCTTGTTCTGTTCTATCTTCCTATCCACTAAAGATCTGAGGACCAAACCCTAAGGACATCAGTCCTTCCCCTCTATCCCAGCCATATGTAAGCTGCACCATCCCCACATATACTGCTGACATTTCTGTATATTAATTCTCCCCTCAACAGATTTTTTTTTTTTTTTTTTTTTTTTTTTGGCAGAACCAGGGATTGAACTCAGGCACTTGTGCTTGCCAGGCAAGCACTTATTCTACTGAGCCATCTCCCCAGCCCCCCTCAAGAGTTCTTACAAAGAACCCCTTTCATTCACCCAAAGCCTAGGAGGGAGAAAAAGTAATTAAGTCAAGATTGACCTAAAGACATCATGTATACACCCTCAATAAAGAGAAAAGTTGCTTTCTTAATTTCATGACCTATGTTTCATTCCCTTACACTTTATTATGCCAGAACACAGCCTACCACCAAAGTATCTGCCAAAAAATAGTGATTTTCAAGCTTTTCCTGTCTCTCAGAACACAACCTGAAAGATGATGTTTCCACCCCAACTTGTGGCTTTTTATCAAAAACTATTCAAAAAAATTACCTCAGAAATAACCGTAATCCTCAAAGGATTAGATTGTATTGCAGCAGGGTTTCAGACCATCATCATTTACAGCCTCATCTCTAATTCTCTATTGTGAAGGGATTCCCTGAATACTGCATGATGCACTCCCTTCATAGGTTCATCTGGTAGAGGCTTGGTTTCCAGTGTGGTGATGCTGAGGTTATAGAACCTTTAATTGAAAGGTGGGGTTGATGAGGTCATGGGGCTCCATTCTCAGGAATAGATAATGTGGTCTCACGGGAATGGGTCAGGGGTGGTGGGAGTGAACTACTTAGAGGATGTGGGTACACAAAGAGTGAGCCTTGCCCTTCCAGCCTCTTGCTCCCTTCCTTGCATGTGTGCCCCCTCTGCAAGCAGCATTTCAGGCCTTCCAGCCTAGAGAATCATAACCTAATAAACTCCTACTTCATACTTTGGGCCACTTAGCCCTAAGTATTTTGACATAGCAACAGAAAGGAGACGTGACAGATGCTTAGCAGCATCTCTGGGCTTTATACACGAGCTGTCAGTATCCCGCACTCCCAGTTTTAATGATAAAACTTTAAGGATTCTAAATTTTGCAAATGTTCTCTGGGGGGCTGAAATCACCTCCCACATTTGCACTATAGGAAGATTTTTTTCCTCACCATCTTTCTCAAGAACCAGTAACCTGAAATTGCCAAAAGTGACTGGACCAGTAAACACAACATGAAGAGGCAAAAATCATTCTAGATCCCTCTGAATTATGTTTCAAAGGAGCCTCTTTGTTTGCTGTACCTGAAATTCTATTTGATGGTTGAAATTCTCTTTCTAAAATTGATTCACCTGCCTATAATTCTGCAGGGTGGTGATTCTTTACTCTGGATGTTCTTTACAGTTGCATGAGGGAGTCTTAAAGCTAATAAAACGCTCTGGATCCTCTCTCAGACTCCAATGCACTGATCTCATGAGAAGGCACAAACAATGTTTATCTCCCAATCTTTCCTAGAGATTTGAACTGAGAACCATTCCTTTGGGTTCTACATCACAGCCACTGCACTCAAACTGGGAGTAGACTGTAATTGCAGGGAAGTTTATTAAAATGCAGACACCTAGGTGAAAGAAATGGGCTTCAGAATTGTCCATTTTACCAAGTTCTCCAGGTGGCCTCTTACCACACTCTAAGCAGCACACTCACCTGAAGGATTAAATGGATTCTAAACATCGCACCTGTCAAATTGGAATGTACAGGCAAATCATCTGAGGATCTTGTCAGAATGCAGGCTCTGATTTAGGAGGCCTAGGAAGGGGCGGAGCATCTACATTTCTAATAAGCACTAGATGAGGCAAAGCACCCGAATAGCAAGGCTCTAACAGACTGGAGTCACTGCTAGCAATCGACTGCTATTTCAAGTGCTATCTGGACATCACAAATAGCTTAGCAACAAAAATAGTCAGATGCCTCAAATATTACCACTGTCCTCTATGGAAAGAACTTCAGTCAGGAAAGCCTGCACTTCATTTGTTCTGCCCCCATCTTCAGTTACAGTTCTTTAACCCCTCACACACCCCACTATGGCCATCCCAAAGTCATTACAGCACCCACAGACATGCACCACAGTATCACTCTTGGGGTGCAAGTTGGCCCACCCCTCTGTCAGCAATTGTATTTAACAGCGTCAGTGCCACTTTCCTCTGAGAACAGTCTATCGTAGTTTAAGCTAACCTTAAACTGCAGATAACATGGGAAGCTTTCCTGTTCCCTACCTTACCACACTCCAGAATTATTGTCTTCTCTTATAGGATAATAAACTGCCTCTATCCTAGTACTGCCTTATAATTTGCCTACATAATTGGTATGTTTGCTTACTATAAAGAGATAGAATCAGAAAATACCTTTGATTTCCATCTTCCACCGTGGTTTTAAAACATTTGGTGGGGAATGTTCTTTCCCCTTCTTGTAGATTTTAAACGTCGAAGGAGACAGTCAACCTCCGCGTAACAGAAGAGTTGCAAACAGTGCCAACTCAGAAATCAAAAGTGTTCAGAGCCATGAACCACCAATGTTTCAAGCTCTACCCCACCCCCTGACCTCCCTTCCTAATTCCCAGGTTGTCTCCTTTATTTTCTGGCCTCACTGGAGAGGACACACAGGGTAGAGGTAGGAAAAGATGGAGGACATAAGAGGATAGGAGCAGCTTTACACTCCTGGCCTGAAGGAAACATGCTTAAATCTGACTTCACTCACCAGCATCCTTCTTTATCATTTCATTTGGAAACAGGTATAAACTCACAGAAAATTAAGAAAAATAACAGATGTGTGTGGTGTGTAGTGTGATATGTCTGGTTATGGGGGCACATCAGTGTTCAACCAGTGAGCTACTTCTTCAACCCTTCTTTATTTTGAGACAGAGTCTCACTAAATTACAGTGAATTTTTGTTCCTCCTGCCTCAGCCTCTCAAGTAGCTGGAATTATATCTGTGTACTATTATATCTGGCAGAAGCAAAAGTATTCTGACCATATTATACCTGGGGTCACATTTTTAACATTTTATTTATTTGCTTTATCATAAATATTCTCTATGTATGTATATGTGTTTCAGTTCCTTTTCTCTCATTTCTGGGACAAAATACCCAACACCAAAGTTAAGGAAGGAAAAGTTCATTTAGCTCATAGTTGAGGTTTCAGTCCATACTCAGATGGCTCCAAGACAGAATGGCACATGGTAAATGGCAGAGGGTAGCAGTTCATGGCAGAGGAAAACAGCAAGACAGCAAGAGCAAATGGGAAGAGTATTGGCAACAATGGCCACAGACAGCAAGGCTGTCTCTCTGTCTTTCTTATGTTGCATGCAGGTTATCCACCCCAGGCTGGGTATAGCACTTACACCATAAACCCAGCAGCACTCATAACCGTAATTCCAGCATTGGATCATGAATTAATCACAAAGCCTAGAAGTATGCCCCATAACTGCATGGGGCTTTGGGGGACAGCTAGACATAAGCCATAACACTCTGTAAATAATATACATACAAAATAATCTTTATTTCTGCGTCCATTTGATAATATACATATTCTCTGACACAACCACACTTATCAACTTCAACATAATTAACATTGATGGTATATTTTAATTTCATCTATAGCTCTCAGTCACACTGTCATTTAACCTAATGAAGGACGTCCTTTCTAACACACTTCTCCATTCCAGTGCAGGAGCCTGTTAAGGATTAGGTCCGTATGTAGCTACAGTTTTTCTACAGCTATTCTTTGTCTTTTATGGCTGTGGTGGATTAACTAATCAACTTGCAGTACCTAGCTGACTGGAATAGGCATGGTGCTGGGTGTGGAAGGCCCACCTGAGGATTTTTCCTAACAGCATAAAAAGAGAATTGGAGGGGGAGATGGTATGCTGTTGATTCTCATGGAAAAGCTGACCATGCTGGCTTTACTGATATGAACTCAGCTATTCTCACTGTCAGAGGAGTTCAGGTCCTCACTGTTGCTAAGGATGGTTATGATTCTTTCCAAGGCAGCTGTGGTCCTTACACTCTTGGCTCTGGTGCAGAACCCTCAGCCTGCTGGCACAGATCCTACATCCCCTGCTGGCACAGACTTTTCAACTTCCACCACTGACATTTGGGCCTTGCCAGCAAAAATCCTTGGTACAGAGTTGCACAAGACACTGTCATAGGCTCTAGGCCTCCCACTGAACTCATGGAGAACACAGCCATGGGCTCTTAAGTTTTCAGCAGGATTCCTGCGGGATAGTGCCATGGGATCCAGGCTCTTGGCTGGATTCTTCAGGTCCCAAGTGCGTGGACAGATTTCCCACACTCTTGTGCATGTGAGTGAATATTATAATTTATAATAAATTATGCATCCTGCATTAAATATTTTCCTTATAAAAAAGAAATGGCCACAAAATTCTTAAAGAATACAGGTCCTTCTCCATCTCTTTTTTTAGCAGAATGCTCTTCATCTGTATTTGATGTTTCCTTGTGGCATGACTCCAACTAGAACACTCCATCAAGGATGCTGTGTCCTTCACAGGGTTTTCTGTCTGAACACTCACATAGGGGTTGGGGAGATAGCTCAGCGGCTTATATATCTGCCTGAACACTCACATACCCATTTGCTCTCACTGGTGCTTTAACAGGGAACTTGGAGATTAGTCTGGCAAGTTTCATCCCCTGCACTCCCTTTTCAGGGGAAAGACATCTGTTCTGGCAGTTATAATCAGTCCCTCGTCAACCAGGGAAGGTCCAGCACCCCCGCCCAGCTTCTCCTGTTGTGTGTATGGTGTGCCCCTTTTCAGCTAGGAGGAACCCGTACTAGCTTATCCATATGTGACCCACATCTGGCCAGTGGAGAAATTATGAACTCCAAGGTAGGAGAACAAAAATGTTCCTCTACTCTGCATGTCAACACAGCTATGCAACTTCCTTTCCCACTATACACTGTCTTGGGATCAGACACCCCACCATTCCCTATACAGAGAAGACATAGTAGGCCACTCTCCAGGTAATATACCTGGAACTTTTTCTCACTTAATGTCTTTACAAATTCTTTGGCTCATCTTTAAAAAAACATCATCTTTTATGTCTCAGTCATCAGCAAAAATCTCTGGGTTCCACCCTATCTACCTCATCTCCCTCCCACCTGAGCTCTATGAAAGCCTGCAAGCACAGGCCCCGTGTCTCGCTCATCAATCACTATGCTTATAAAGGCCTTGCCAGTGTCAGCATTCCAAGGCCTGTGAGACAGATGTATACTTCCAGCTCAAAACAGCCTCACACACATTCATTCACAAAACAAGCCTTGCTGAGCCAGGCACAGTGGCACATGCATGTAATCCCAATAGTGAGAGAAGATGAGGCAAGAAGATTCCAAGTTTGAGTACTGCCTGGTAATTTAGCAAGATGCTGTCTAAAAATTGGGGAAAAGGCATCATATGTCCTCCTCCTTCACCTCTATTTACTTGCTTTTGAGTCAAAAATGATGATGATTTATTATTTCATTTTACATGCATCTGTTTTATTTGCACGTGATAGGTGATAATGTCTGAACACTTTACATCTAACCATTAATTGAAATTTCATTCATGTCCTATAAAACTCAAGAGTATAATTTAATATTTTTTAGAAAATTCAAAGCCACTACCACCAGACTACTCTCTAATTCAGAATATTTGCATTACACCTCCAGATCCTATGCCATATAGTAGTCACTGCACATCATTCCTTCCCTCAAACCTTAGCAATTTGCTATGACATTTGCTTTCTGTCGCTACATTTGCTTTCTGCCTCTACGTATTCTAAGCACATCACAAAAATGGACTCACAGGCTGGCCAGATAGCTTACCAGATTAAAGCACCTCCTTAGGCAGGCACAGGGACTGGGTTCAATCTCCTGCCTGTGATGCTAGCCCCACCCCCAAGCACCCTGAGCCAAATATTGAGACTGGGTCGGCTCAGTGGTGGTGTGCACCTGTAATCACAGTGGTTGGGAGGCTGAAAACAAGAGGATCACTATGAGTCCTATCTGTGTAGTGAGACCCTATTGACTCTGTATTAAAACACATTTTAAAAAATCATAAAATATGGAGTTTTTTTGTGGCAGGCTCTTTCCACTTAGCCTCCAGAGTGCGAGATTAATCCTCATTGTAGCAAGTGTCAGAATTTCATTCTTTTTATAGCTAAATAATAGTTCATCAAGAGGCCAAACATTTTGATTATTCATTTATCAGCTTACAAATATTTGTTTCCACACTTTACGTGTTACCAATATCCATGTACAAGTTTTTATGTAGATATGTTTCTACATGTATTGTCTTTAGTATCTGTGTAGGGGTGAAAGTGCTAGATCATGATTACTCTGTGTTTGACCTGAGGAAAAGTCCACCTGCTTTACAAAGTTTGCGCCTCATTTTACCATTACACCTGCAACATCTGAGAGCTGCAATTTCTCCACATTCTCACCAACACTTATTGTCTTGTTATTGTTATGATTTGCATTTCCCTAATTTCCAACTGAAACTAAACATTCTGTGTGTTTACTATTTATATAACATTTTCAGAGAAACATCTATTCAAATCTCCCCCACCCCTTTTTTTGTACCAGGAATTGAACTCATAACCTTGAGCTTGCTAGGCAGGCACTTCACTGCTGGGCTATTTCCTTGGCTTCTCCCTATTTTAAAATTGCATTATTTGTCTTGTTTAATGTTGAACTATGAAGAGTCTGTGTTCAGAATATTAGCTCCTTATCAAACAAGAAATGACTTACAAATACATTTTTCTCCCTGTCAGGTGAGCTTTAGCTTTTTTGACTGTGTCCTTTAAATCACAAAAAATTTTAATTTTGATAATGTCCTGTTTATCTAATTTTTGTTAGATACTCTGTTACTTATGCTTTTAGTGTCAAATGTACTAGTCATCACTTCATTCACAGTCATGAAGATTTAAACCAATATTTTCTACTATGAAGCTTATGGCTATAGCTCTTATATTTAGACACTGTTCCATTTTTAGTGTGAAGTAGATGTCCAACTTCATTCTTCTGTGTGTAGAAATCCCATCATCCTAGTACCATCTACATTTGTTTTGGCACCTACCTTGAAAATCAACTAAGTTTAAATTACGTGTTTCATTCCTCTTTACTTCTAAAAGATGATTAACACACATCCAACCCACCCAACACTCAATTACCACCAATGGACTCTTCAGTTAGGACTGGTAACACATTAAGGGTTAAATCTGTATCTGAGATTACCTGGAAGCACAAGTGGCTGGCATTTGGGTTATACCTCAAAACTTCAGTTGTAAGTTAAAACTATGAACAACCTGAGTAGTGACCAGAATTTTAGTTTTAACTTATAACTGGAAGACTAGGTGTGGTAGCATGTGCCTATAATCCCAGCTTAGGAGAGCCTGTAAACAGGCAGATCGCTATGAGTCCAATCTAGTAGTGAGACCCTGAACACCCTGTAGACCCCTCCCTAAAATACAAAAAAGATAACAAACAAACATACATCAAGGTTAACTTACAAATGGAGTCTAGAGGTATGACCCACTTGTGCTTCCCTGTAGTCTCGGATAGATTTAGCCCTTAAAGAGTTACTGAAGGAAGATGACAACATTCTTTCCTGTCTGTGATTAACTGAGAAATCCCAGACCAATGTCTAAGGACACTGAGATGTGCTTAATATAGAGGAGAGATTCTGAAGGCTGCATAGAAAAGTCTGAATGACTTGAGTTACAACCAGCCCAACTGAGTTCATAAATCAAGGGTTCACTGTAATTTCTGTTGGTTTTTTTTTTTAATTGTATTTCAATGGATAGTGTTTGTCTAGAGCACATATACACACAAAAACATATATACACACACCCTTAGAAACTAAGAAAGCCTATAAATATAATTAAAGACATTTGAAAATGTAAACAGAGCATAATTTCTTTAAAAGTTACATAAACACAGCATGTAATAACAGAAGCACCATAATGCACTGAAATGTGTAAGAATGTAAGATGATGTACAACTAGGGTCTGAAAGCCTTTCTTTTTTTTTTTTTTTTTTTTTTTTTTTGTCTTTTTGAGACAGGGTCTCACTGTGCAGTTCAGGCTGGCCTTAAGCTCACTTTGTAGCTCAGGCTGGTCTCGAACTCACAACAATCCTCCTGCCTCAGCCTCCCTAGTGCTGGGATTACAGGCCTGCGCCACCACGTCCGGCTTGAAAGCCTTTCTTCAGGCAAGAAGAAAATACTTTCAAAGTTGGTGTTATAAGATAGTGTTATGTTGTATTACTGGGGCACTTTTCCTACTGTCCTCAACCTTTCAGTCAATGGCTATGGTACTATGTTTGATGGTTATCTTTGACCAAGTTCACTTCCTAAAATAAATACAATTCAGAAGACTAAGTTACTTTCACCCAGGACTCTGAAATCATGATGTGGTTTTATGTGCCACACTACTAAATCAAGAAATTAAGTAGTGCTCATATTTTTATTTCTCTGTTCCTGAGTTGTAACTGCAAGTGTGTTCTATGGGACTTACCATTAGGAAGCAAATAAATTTCAGAATGAAGAAATAAGAAATTCACAATCTTGATGTTCTTCCAAGGAATGTGTCTACCATCATTAACTTGAAAATCCCCAGGATACCACATTTCACACCATAATCTCTACACTGTAATTCCTAAACGGCCTACAGACTATCATTTTACATAGGAGATTCATAAGCAAATATATCTATATATCAAATATCAAATGCCAGGAAAATGTTCTCAATTTAGAAGCTAAAAATTAAACTCTCCTTTTAAAGACACAAAACAGTAAGCTCCAAAGAGACAGTATTCTTCCTGAGCTCCAGCCTGTGGGCCTTCAAAAAGTTTCCCTACATGCTCTCCAACAAGGCCCCTATAACAGATGGAAAGTCCCCTCCAAAGTTCTTGTGAAAATTTGTCCTTGCAAGAGTAATAAGAGGATTTGGAGACAGATTTGTTTACCTCAATGGGCACTGATTAAGATTATTCCCATTCCCAAAATATCAGGACCCACTCTCTGGTGAGCTAGGGCTTTTATATCATGCACAAGCAGGAGGTACAAAGGTGAAACAAAACAACCTGGCGGTTCTTCTGGTTAGCCGGAGGGTGAGATCATCAGTTACAAGACTAGATTAATGATCATCAATTTAGGAAGCTTGGTACAATGGTACAATCAGGCATCCTGCATGTTTGGTTATGTTCTTATAGTTACAGGGGTCAAGAAAGAAATCACAAAGCCATGAAAAGGTTACAGAGCCAGGCACTTTCAAAACAATAAAGTTTTAAAAAGAAAAAAAACAAACAAGAGTAATAAGAGGGAGAGCCTTCAAAATAAGAAATAAAAAAGGTTAGAGATGTAGCTTGGTGCAAAGCTCCTGAATTCAATCTCCAATAGTGCAAGAAAAAGAAAAAAGGAGGTAGAACTTTAAGGAGGTGATGAGGTCAGATGAGCTCCACCACCCTTACTAATGGGTGAATGTAATTATCTCCAGACCAAGTTCCTATTTAAAAGGATGAATAGCCCAAGACTTCCTGTCTCAAATGCGCTTGCTTGCCCTGTTATGATATGATCCAGTGTGTTACTCAGCTTTCTGTTACTACCACAAATACTTGAAACAATCAACTTGTGAAGAGAAAAGTTTTATTCTGGCTCCATTTTAGATATTTCAGTTCATGACTGGCTGACCCCAGAGCTTATGAGCCTGCAATGAACTATCAAATCAGCTTGGGATTGCATTGCATGCAAAAATTGTTCATTTCATCGCTAGGAATGAAAAACAAAACAGAACAGAAAAATGAGATGAAAAGGTAAAAAGAGAGAAAAATATCAGGTCCCCCAAAACCCTTTGAAGACATATTCCTCAAAACCAGAAGACCTGTACTTCTCAAAAATTTCTACCACCTGCCAACAGTACAAGCTGGGGACCAAGAATTAAATATGCAAGAACATTCCAGATCCAAACTAGAGCAGACAGCCAGTCCCTGAAACAAAACCTTACAGTTGGTATCACCTTAGAATCACAGAAGTACTACAAGACCTTAGAAACTACCAATGCTGATTTTAACTCACAAGAGAATGTAAGGAATGTACACAATGAATAGTTGTGCAGACTAAAGCCCAGAAGCCCTAGAGTCCAAAACTGAGGTATATAACACAACAATGCACAGCAGTTTATAAAAAGAAACTAGACTGTAGATATACATAACATGAATGAATCTTACACAAAGCAAAGTACATGGTGTGTTGTTCCACCAACATAAAAATTCTAGGAAATGTGAAATTTCTACAGTGAGGAAGCAGATTGGCATTTTGAAGGGGCAGAAAGAAGGGAGTGTGGATTGCCAAAGGCAGGAGGTGACTATAGAGAATGAAAAAGATCTTCATTATCTCGATTGCAGTGATAGCTTCACAGGTGGATACCTATATTAAAAATTTTCCAATTCTACATTATTTAAGGGTGGGGTTATATATGCCAAGTATACCTTAAGAAAAATATTAAAACATAGTTGCACACGCTATATTCATTATGCTGAAGTAACAGAGATAGTACTGGCATACCTCCTGAGCTGGGTACTCCAAGGCTGATGCAGTGGAGAGTAAAGCTGTCCCATTCTAGCACCAGCGAAGTCAACTCAAGATCACAAGCAATTTAATCTCAAAAATTCCACAAAAGTGTCATCTTAACGAATGAAGGAGGACCTCAGCCAATTACCTTCCTTCAATAATTTTCGTCTTCAGAGTTCATTACATCTCTTGTCCCTGACTTTAATGAATGAAGTACATCATCACAAGCCCAGGTGCCTAAAACAGCACTTCACAATTCAAAGGTGAGGACAAGTAGACATAGCAGGAAACTGTGGAACACCTGCCACCTCAGAATGAGAAAGATGTCAACAAGTGTTGCCAAATAGGAATGTTAATCCACTGTGGCTAGATCTAAATTTTTCCCCCAGGAAAATGTCATAAATTTGTTATTTCTTTTATGTAAAATAGCCCAAACTTTAAGAATAAACAAACTCGGTTTTTAGGACACTGGATGGGTTTAAGAAAAAAATAAATAAAAGAGCAAGCAACCATCAGCCTACAGGCTCCTGATTTCCAACTGCAGACAATGGGGCTTGCACAGGCTTCTGTTCAAGACCATCTCCATCCAGCCTATCTCTATAACCTCAGGTGGTATGTCAACCTTGCTGAGCTAACAGTGAAGACTTACATCCATGAAAGATGTAACATAACACATCACACAAAGGAAGCCCTCAGTAAACATCAGTATTATTCTCCAAATGAA
>PVKA01011265.1:0-61541 GCA_004027165.1 Ctenomys sociabilis
CGCATTTATTTCCTGGACTCTAATAATTGAAAGGCACACTGCTCCTCATTACCTATTCTTTGACACACTATGCACATTGCTTATGTTTTATCCTGATTCACTCCACTTCTTTGCAACACTTAATAGTTGATTATTCCTTTAGTATCTTGCCATCTAGATGATGAAAGCTCAACATACAGCCACTTTTTGCACTTTTCTGGGTCTAGGCAATTCCTCAACTAAATACCACACCCTCTTAAAACAATTTAGTCAACTGCATGCAAGAAGTAATGGTGCCTTTTGTCCTTCTAGTTTCTGCCAATTCCAGCTCTTACTATCCCTAGTGCTTTTTGATCTATAAAATATGAAAAGAGGATAATAATAAGGAAAGCTGTGTTTTTTTCCCACATAAGGTGTTTTTAGAATGCAGCTTAACTATGCTCACTCCTGGCCCTTGGGTTTCACACATCCCACTCTGATTCAATGGGCTGTTGCTTGCCTCTTGCCTAATGGAAATTTGTTTCTACTACTGAGGTTGGGAGTTGTTGAATGGAAATGAATAGTAGTAAACGGAACTGCCTGAATTTCAGTCTTGACCTTTTCACTGGCTATCCAACCTTAGACAGATTGCTTAATCTTTCTGAGCCTCATCTGTGAAATTATAATGAATATAATAGTAGCTACTTTATAAAGTTGTGTGAAGATTAAATGAGATCATCCATGTAAAATATTTATGATGTTTTGTGGCAGATAGCAAATATTGAATAGGTGTAGCTACTGAAAACAGAATAGTGTGGTGGTCGGTAAATGAAATAGGAAAAGAATCAATATCAAGCTGCAGAAGAAATTCTTCTTATCGCTGCCCATTCACAAAATCCCTGTGCCCTCTGTGAATCTGTAATTGAAATATGCTGGATGAAGTAATCTTTGAATACTTATAATGATATCTTGAGGGTAAGAAATTTGATTTGAGGCAAAAGAAAATGGAGAAAGCAAAACTTAAAAGGGATTACTTGAATGGGTATATACTACTAAGTCTACTCATTCTATCACTAAATGAAATTGTCTAGAAAGATATGATCTCTTGTGATTTTTTCTCTGTAATAGATTATGATTTTATTGCTCTTCATTCAGTGAGGACAATAACATGATAGCCATGGTGCTTGCTAGCTTAAAGGAGAGAACAATCTTTCTTCCAATGTAAAGAAACGTCCTGATCATGTGTTTTGATCAGGACAGTGGAAAAGTGAATCCTAGAGGCTTCTCTCCTAAAAGCAAAAGCGGATGCCAAATGGGCTTTCCCAGCCATGTTTTATCTTAGTTCTTCAATGGTGGGTGATGTGTGCATGGAGTTTAGAGCATATCTATTTGAGTTGGCACATTTTCTACTTTTGATGGTGCTTGGCTATGTCATGCTGAAAATAGTAAAGAAAAGAGACATGGAAAAGGTTAAAAGAGAAATTTTTCTGAGATTTTCTAGCATTTCAATGTCCATTCTCTGCAGAGCAAAGGTTAGCTAACATTCCAGGAGCATAGATTAACAAGAAAGGATCCTACTGAGGAACACCAAGCGATACAGATATTTTTTTTCTCCCCTCACCTCCTCTGTATTCTGGGTCTGGCCTAACAGCCTGCCATCTCCAGCAGGCCAAAACTTGGCTGGTGAGAAAAAGTAAGACTTCTTTTGTATCCCAGGGTATACATATTCCACCAGTATCAGCACCTCTTCTCAATCCTACCCAAGCCTGCTGCTGTGTTTTCTCATGGATCATACATGGATTCTTTTTCAGATGAGGAATTTGAGGAACAGAATTCTGCCAAAGATCACAGAGCTAGTTGGTGGGATTACAACGTAGGTCTTCTAAAACTTGACACTTCTCTGAAATGGCTTCCAAACTTAATCCTTCGTCTCTTAGCTTTGATTGCTATACAAGCCTGCCCATTTTAAATGGCAAGCTTGTCAATTTCAAACAGGTGGCAGAGAAAAATAAATCTACAGCAAGTCAATTTGGAATGTCAGAAAATATGAGCCTTCAGGTGCCATGGTTAATGGTCAGCAAGTAGTTATTATTCAACTTACTTATTTTGTGGATAAGCAAAACAAGGAAAAATTTGTCAAAAATGGTGCAGCTTCCTAATTGCAGAAGGAAGATGAGAATTTAGACTCCCATTTTGGTCATATTTTACAACCTCATCAGCAGAAACCTGTACAAAAGCAACATCAAAAGATTTATTACTTTACTAATTTCTAGAATCTCTTTTTCTCTGTTTCATATGTACAAGTCATACTGGCCCCACCTAATTTTCAATATATAAAGCATTTTAATGATTACAAAACTTA
Organism: Ctenomys sociabilis; assembly: GCA_004027165.1. Taxonomy (NCBI): domain Eukaryota; kingdom Metazoa; phylum Chordata; class Mammalia; order Rodentia; family Ctenomyidae; genus Ctenomys; species Ctenomys sociabilis. The sequence continues at coordinate 2,321 of PVKA01011265.1, forward strand.
AAATATAACTGCTGCTTGTTGCAAAGACAACCTTTATAAATATATTTTAAAAATCACACAGGTACAGTAAAATCATTGCATTTTACCATATGTTCACATTTGCATTCTGCCTTTTTACTTTAAATTACATTGGAAACACTTTTATAGACTCTACTAGAATCTTATTTAAAAATGTTTAAATACTTATAAATTAGTGTATCACATGGTTATTATATGGCATATATAACATTATCATATATATTTATGTAGTTTATACATTTGTAAAATATACATAGAGCTATTAACGAATTTTGTTGATTTTATGGACTCCCAGATCACTGAGGTTTACAAAATAGCCTCAAATTCTTGTAATGTTTACATTGTTGCATAGTTTTCTGTACAGTAATACATCATAAATACTTTATTGCTTTTGGTTACATTTGCCTTTTTATTATGTATGTATGTATGTATGTATGTATGTATGTATGTATGTATTTTGCACAGGTCTTGCCACATACCTCTGGCTCATAGTGACCTTCCTGTATTAGTCTCCCCAACATTGGGATTATAGGCATGTGCCGCCACGCCCAGACTCAGTGGCTTGCACAGTGTGCCTGGAGTTCTGGGGCCAGCAGGCCATAGGGTACCAGGGATCAATCCTGAGTCTGTGCACTTGCCAGGCAGGCACTTAGCCTCCCAAGCTATCTCCCCAGCCACTTTTGCTTTTTCTTAAATGATCATTATTCCTGCACCACATAGGGCAACAAAAGGGGGGATTTGATCTTCCATCCTCTATAAGGTACATGATATAACTCAAGGCAAGCAGTATGGAAGTAGTGGCTATACTCAAAAGCTATATTCTCTGGGTTGAATTCCTGGGTCCATCTCCTTCTGGTTGTACAGCCATGAGTGAGGAATTTAACTCCTCCATACTTCAGTTTTCCTTTCTGACAAGTGGAGAGAATAGGAATATTCACCTTGTAAGGTTGTGGTAAGAAATAAATAATGAACATATAAAACATATTTGGCATATAGTAAACTCTCAAGAAATGAGTTATTGCTGTTTTATTTGCCAAAAGGAAAAGGTACCAGACCTGGAGAAATCCTGGATTCTTGTTTCATCTCTGCTATTATTTAGCCCTATGACCTTGGAGGGTTTATTTTACTGGCTTAAGACTCAATTTCTTTAGCAACAAAATTGGGATGATAATGCCTTATTGTGATAGAATGAATATGAAGGTGCTTTGAAAATCATTAAATATGATTGCTAAGTATGTAAAGTTAGATGCTTTATGATTGTCCTGTGGTAGAACTGGAGACAGATGGTGAAGGAGGTCAGACTGCATACATGGAGTCTCAGAAGATGTTTACAGTAAAACCCCACTGGTGATAGAAATATAAACTACTATAGACATAAGGGACCTTAGAGTCCATCTGGTCCAACATTTTAATGTAACAGTCACATTAGAAAAGAGATTCAGAGAAGAAAGAACTCAAAGCCACAGAGCCTGTGACAGAACTAAAACTCATAGTCCTAAAGCAATCACTACAAAATTTTATTAGTTGACCTTGTGTAGTGGCTATTGACTAATTTGCGTTTTATTGCAAAAATAAGCAAAGTGTAGTTGTTGCTCTACACTTTTTCCAGGAGAGGAAGAGTAAGGAGTAAGCTAAGGGGGCAGGAAAATGTAGAGGAAGGGTTGGTCAGGTGGGGCAAATGCCTCTAGACTTGGCCAAATTCCCTAGGGATTTCTGCTGTCCCCAGCAATGGCCACTGCAGCAGATGGCATTTCTTTGATTATTAATATTTATCCTTGTAGTCAGTGCTCAGTTATATGTTTTTTGAAAACTTGGTAAAGCGGATGAAATTGCCAGTTGCTTGATAATACAACTGCCAATTGTTTGAGTGGAGTAAATTGATTACAGCCAGAGGACTATTCATTTTACCCTGGCATGCATGCAGCCTGCATCGGGCCAGTGCTGCATTGCCAATGGCAGCTCAGATATCACTGCATCTCCTGAATTATATCTCTTAAGGAACTCTGTGAATATATGTGTTGGATGCTTTCATCTTTACATTATTTTAGCTAAGACAAAAGCACACAAACACTTCTATCTGACAACCTTTTCAAGTTCAACAGCAGAGAAGGTTATTTTAAAAAGAAACAAGAAAAGAACTTTTCAAGAGTAGGCTCCCAAGGTGACTAAAAATGCCATTCCACAGAGCAGCCCTTTAAGAAACGTAGCATGAAATGTGTTAATGCACTAAGCCCAAATGGGGTCTCACTATTCTTAGGTCCAGAATGTTGGCTCCCTTTAGCTACCACTGGGGCTTGAACAGTGACAGTGCCCATCTAAGTTTGCCCCTTCCCCCAAATCTGAAGTGTTTCTTGCTGCCTTTTAGCTAAAAGGTACCTTATCCCAGTAGCAGTTCACATTTTCCTGGTTATCCCCACAGTTTCTGCATGGAGGAACCCCCTGCCTTGACCACAAAGCACTGAGCAAATCATATAGAGAGTGCTTTCTCATGCAGCAGAGATCACAGGATGCTGTGCCTAAAACATTCACCAGGTAGGGGACAGGCCTCCTGTACTGAGAATAAGTGGCCAAGGTCTCAAACTAGCAAGGTGGAAGAAAAGGAAAAATGACCTTGTTTATCTGGCCCTGTTATGCTACAACAAGTGTGCCCCCTCCAAAACACACACCCTAGAAGCTTGAAAGGAAAAAATTTCAGGCACATAAATGTCAGGCCTACTTTATACTGTGGGAAGTAAATATACAGAACCTTTTAGACTAGAGTTAGTGCCAACTGAAAATATAAATACTGTCAGAGAAGGTTCAATACATTCATGACTGCTAAGGCAATGATAGATTATTAAGGAAAATGAGGCTGTTCAGGGATATGTTTAAGCTCTGAGCTCAGAATCAGTAAAGACAACCAGATCCTCTTACAGCCTCAGTGAAATGAGTCCTGAAGGCATACATGGTCTCAGGACTGTGGGGGTGCTTTCTGATTAAGCTGTGGAGTTGGTGGAATGGGGCATTTAGAGTTGCTTAGCTCAAGCTGAAATGTTAAAATCTCTGGTTGACTCAGAGCAAGTTTTGCCCTCATAAGATGACCTATATCGTGGGGAAAAAAAGCCATGAATAAATGCTCACACCCTACCATTGTCATGCTACTCCAAACTGGATATGTGACATTCCATTTTTTTTCTGCTTGAAAAAATGAGAACATTAGTCTACATGACCTATACTCTGTAGCTTCAGCTACATTTAATCACAAGGATATCAAAGGGTTCTCTTGAAGCTTTGGGAGGAATATTCTGCTTTCCTTGCTGTCCTTTATTCTGGAACTTGGGCACTTTAAGATGCTTTGGAGATGCTCCAGACTCCTCTTAGATACTTCACTCAGCCTAGCACAAACTCTGGAATTTATTCCTCATGGCCTCTTCACCATCTTTCAAGACCTCAACTTCCTAGAAAGGAGGTAGATACGTTTTGTTCCATTTTGTTCAGTGCAGTAGGCAAGTTTCATCTCCAAATATTAGAGGCAACATTGTAAGGATATTAAAACTAGAGCTGAGGTCTGATCCTGCCAATTTGAGCTATGTGACCCTCAGCTAGTTAGCTAAGCATTTTGTGCTTTAATTTCCTCATCAATAGACTAACCATTATAATACTGTCTCCTTCCTATGGTTATTGTAATGATTAAATGAAGAAATTCACATGATGCCCAGTAAAATACCCAGAACACAGTAAATTGTGTCACTAGTGGTCATCCTTCTCCATTCTCAACTAAGTAGATTTTTTCTTGTATTTTAGGTAAGGGTCTAAAGGAGTTCAGGTTCTCACTACTAGATTGGACTCATAGTTATCCACCTGTTTACAGCCTCCCAAGGGCTGGGATTACAGGCTCAGTCCACCACACCCAGTCTCAATTGCCATCTCAGCATGCCTCAGGGGATGGCCACCCAACACAACAGGACTGGGGATCAACCCCCTGACCCCTGTGCCTACTTGCAGGCACTTTAATCCACTGAGCTACTTAGCTGGTCTTTCCAGCTAAATAGGTTAAGTAGATATTAATCTAAAATCAAAACCAGTAAATCAGTATCAAGACCATGACTTTTCAGCAGAGGCAAGTCATTTGCCTTAATGTCCTGGTTCCAATAATAGTATGTTTAGGATTTACTAGGGAAACTTTAGAAAACTGCACATGCCAATAAGAGATTGTATCTGGAAAGGTTGGCTTTTGTGTGACCCTTCAAATCACAGGGTTTTCATGAATTCAACTTTCCCCTCCTGTGAAGCTGGTTCAGTCTATAAGGGTCCTGCCAGGCAGCTGATAGGGAAATTTGCAAAACTGACTTATTGGTGTGACTTATCCTTTCATACTGCTTAACAATATCTCACAGCTTCTGTTCAAGGTGTAAAATTAAACTGAGATGAGAACAAGTTCAATAAGTTTTTCCTTGATCCATCGTTATTTGCATTCTTCATCAGTAAGCACCTTGTTACGAAAGCAAAGAGGTTTGTTCTGGATGTGCAAATCTGAAAAATTTCAGGGTAAACTCAAACCCATTTTAGAGACAGGAAAAACTTTCATGTGGAGATTAAAAAAAGATGAAGTGGAAATGAGACAGAATCAAATTTGATGAATTTGCAAAGATGTGACTAAATGATCATAAATTCATTACTCAAATCCTGCATTCAGTGCTGTAGGTGTTCTTTTCGGGAATCAAAGAAAAGGTGGGAACATACATCATAAAATACAAACTTTTCTTACTAAACATCCAGTTGGCTATTGTATTAGTTACTCTTCTCTCATTACTGGGACAAATACCCAACAGTCAAAATGAGGGAAGGAAAGGTTTATTTAGTTCACAGTTACTAAAGATTTCAAGACACTGCAGGAGAGCCTGAAGCGCTGCTGTGTCCAGGATGACCCTCTCCACCTCTCTGAGAAAGCACAGGCTAGCCAGCTGAATGGTTAGTACCTCTCTGGCTCTGCCCCTCAGGCCCTGCCCTCCTCCTCTGACCCCACTCCTCGAACTACTTGTTGCTCCTCCAGCTATGTCTGCTCTGTAACTTACATGAGGCTTTGGGGGGACAACTAGACACAAACCATAACAGCTATTATCAAGTGTCATCATTGACCTAGAAACCCCATACCTCATCTTACACAGAAGTCTCAAAAGCAATTCCTTTTTGTTTTTTCTTTGTGAGAATCTCTCAGTGTTTGAGAGAAAGATCCCAGTAATTAATTGAAATACATACATGAATATGCATATGTTATAAGTGTTTAATGGATCAAGTAAAGCAAAGAAAAAGAGACAGATTTCAGGTTCAGGGTGACACAGGGTGGAATGGAATTCCATCTTGCACTGACTGTTGGTGCAATGCAGGTTGTATTCCTATGTTAGATAAGTTTGCATTACTATAACTAAATGCCCAAGACAATTAACTTATAAAGAAGATTTATTTTCATCCATAGTTTCAGGGCTTTCAGTAAATGGTCAACTGCCTTTATTGCTCTTGGGTCTGTACTGAGACACAACATCATAGCAGGGAAGGTGTGATATAGCAAAGCTGCTTACCTCGTGGTGGCTGGGAACCAAATGAAACAAGGGGCCAGAGCCCCAATATCCCATTCAACAGGATGTCCAAAGTGACCTAAATTCCATCCATAAGACTCAACCACCTGAGTGTTTCACTGTCTCCCAATAATGACACTGGAATCAAACCTTAACCACAAATGTCTTACTGGGGAACTGGCATTTAAGACTCATGAATGAAAACAGGTCTAAAATGTATTACACAATAAGGTAGTCAAGGCAGGTGTCATCACTGTACCCATTTTATAGTTAAAGAAATAGGTTCAGACATTTTAGTGTACTGTTTTCAATAAGTGACAGGAATGGGACCCAAACTTAAATCTAATCTTGTGCTCTTTCTATTCCCTATGACGTTTCCATTTAACTAGGGAATAAATAGCTCCATCTAAGCTAATTTTCCAGATATGTGAAGCACACGTCTTTCAGCACTGCAAGTGCTATTTTTATTTTAACCATTTTTAAAGCAAAACTTTCCAAAATGTATTACACACCTCCACACCTTATTATGCAGAAGATACAGATTACTGTGCTTTTAATCTTCTATTTTCATATCTTTCTATCATTTCACTCTGTGGCTGACAATGCTTGATACTTCCTAGGTTACTAAGATAGTGTATTCGAAATGGTGGGTTCCTAAAAGCAGATATACTAAAATGTGACAGCTGACAGTTGGGGAATGGCACAGAGAATCACCATCTATAGAAGCCCAGTAGTCCAAAGCGATTTAGTGTAGGGGCAAATAGATCTAAAAGATCAAATAGCCTCACAGAAAACAAAGTCAGCAGTGAAATTGGAATTCCCAGTAAAGACCAAGAACCATCAATATAAAATTGAATTGCATTCATTCTGCTGCACTGGTGTATCACAGGAAGGGAAGATGGGAGAGGTCCATCCAGCTGGAAGGAGTATTTTTCCACTCGCACTGTTTAGAAATGTCTATGCATAGTGACAGTAGAAAAGCAGACTTTTAGAGAATGTATTGCTGCCTTAAAATTCTCCAGACACAATGCACCCTCTTACTGTTCACATCTAGGTGGACCACTACCTTCCACCCCCACATTAATATGCCATGGCTTCATTGTGTTGCAAAAGGCAGAGAGGGGAGTTTCCATTTTAGAAAGATTTCTGTCTCGTGTGTGTCTAAAGAAGTAAATCTTCACTGATCTGGAAAATGTATCCCATGTGAGTAGCATGGCAAATTACTGGATGTTTAGTATGTCACTTTCCTTCTCTTTGTCCCACCTGTAATTTCACAGAAAAAAAAAAAAAAAAAAAACAGGCAAACCCTCTATAAGATTGCCAGCCTATTGGCCTGCTGCAAGTACTTGGATCTTTTCACATTCCAATCAGAGTGGGCTCTGCTTTGCCTTTTCCATCTCTGTTTCCTCTGACCCAGCAAAGTTTCCATCTTTCATCCTGTCACTTAGCTAATGGTGTGTGTCCCTCTTGCATACACTCCATAGCCACCGACTTCTTTTACTAGTGGAGTCGTCAGCGAGATGCTGGGCAGATGGCTCACTGGCTGCCATTCTTGTCCCCTCACTGCAGCAATCTGTTGTTCTAAATCAAAATGTTAATGAAAAATAGGAGAACGCAGTGCCAATGTCTATCTGATTTAAATTAATATAGAGTCATACCTTTAGAGGCAGGTTTTACTGGCACAATGTTCTCCATACACACTACCCATATTGTATGTGGAGTTTTTCTTCTCTAATTAAAATTAAGTACTTTCATTTATCTGAGTCTCTCTGGTACCCCCAACCTGTTCTTTTTAATAATGACAAAGGCCTAACAAACAGTTGACTTCAGTGTTCCAGGGAATGGAATCTCACCTGGTGGAACATAATTTTGAGGGGTATTATATGTGATGTCTAATTATAAACATGCTTTGATTAGATGCTGTTTTCAGTACTGAAATGACACGTTTACTAAATGCTTCAAGTGCAGCTCTAAGTTAGGCATGCACTTATTGAAATCTCTTTCAATCCATTTGTTTTAAAACTGCTGGCAAAATCATTGCTAATTTGCTACTTTATTTACAAGGGCTCTTCACTTTCTATGTACTCAGCACGGTATTCATTTCTGAGGCAGCAAAGGCCTCCTCCTCTCTTTGAGGAAAATGTATGTGTCTGCAAGATTATCCTTGCAAGACAAATTTTTAACTTCAGTTGAGGAAAGGAAAGACCTCAGTGATATTAACACTTCCAATAGGGAAAATAACCTCAATATCTTACAAAACCTTCTAAAAACCAAGAGTGATAGTCCCAACAAAATGCATAAGACCATATCTTTTATTCACTCCTGTAACTCTTTGGACAATAGAAGCTGGAGTATAAAGAAGTTAAATCAATTGCCCAAGGTCACATAACTAGTAAGTCACAGAACTAGAGAATAACACAGCTTGACTTTGAAGCCTTCTCTTTGAATTGCCACATACTATTCTATACTATGCTGGAAGGACACAGAGCCAGGAAAGAGGGTGCTAGTCATTAAATCAACCATCTCAGGGCTGTGCACTGACCCACCCAACAGTCCTGACAAGAGGAGGCCAGAAAGGGTAAGGTTTGCAGAGTCCATAACAGAACCAGTCAACCAGGTAGGGTGCCTGCTGTGACACAGCGTCCCAGTTGCAGGCTCAGTGCTGCTATTAGCAAACAGAGCTACCACACAAACCAAACAGCGCTGAAGCCCAGTGTTTCTCCTGCTGCTCAGAAGCCAGCTCAGTTGAGAAACAAATAATAGGAGATGATTTTAATTAAATGTATGTATCCCAGGCCTGGAGATTTACTGAGGTTTCAAGTTGTTTAAAAGAATAAAACTTCAGTGGGAAAGGATTGACTGGAGGTGAATGCATCTTTCTGGCCTTACTAGGAGCTAAATGAAAATAGGACTTACAAAAGGATTTGGATAGCAGGATATGTAAAATGAAACCCTAGGCTGAGAGCCAGATAACTTGAGTTCCAGCTCCAGCCATATCATACCATGACCTGCCCATGTCATACTTTCTCTGAAAAATGAAAAGCCCCTGTGAAGTCCTTTACAATATTAACTATACAATTTTAACTTCCTGAACTACTTCTTAGAGAAAGATGATTTTCCCTATTGGGAACAAGGAAACTTATAGGATGATTTGACCAAATGAAGCAAAGATCTGATGTTTAGGGTATTTTTTAGCAACCCACTCAGACTACTAGAGTCAAGAAGTAAATTCCTCTTGAGCCTCATTTCTCCTCATTGATACCACTAGATAATTGCTCCCCCCTCTGAGTCATCAAATCTTTGAATTCTGGAAACAACAATTTCCTTAAAGGTCATCATTTCCTACCTCCCCTCAGGGTTGGGTTTCCTTTTGTCTAAACATAGCCAGCCTTGGTAGCCAATGCCAGCTTTACACATAGGCCAAAAAAGTGATACTTAGCCTGGATAGATGTCCCATGGCCTTGGATGGGCAGTCCAATCCCTGAAAACTTTCAATGAAGCTCTCCTCTTATTCTTGGTATACACTGATGCCAGAACACCTTTAGCAGAGAATCTACACTTCCTTTTCTACACAAAAATGTATAATTGTCTTAAAAGACGCAGTACTTTCTCCATTCATGTCATGATATGCATGACTCCATAGTCTATTTTATCATGGTAGGATATTTCAGTAGAGAACTCAAATATGGAAAATTATGGAAAAGAGTAAAATGTATTTCAGTCAGGAGGAGGAAATTGTATAGAACCAATAAAGTGGGAAAAGTAGAGACACTAAAATGGTAAATGAATAGGTTGTGTAACAATGTAGAGTAGAACTTGAGTTTATACCTCAACTCTCCCATATGACCTGTAGTGCCTCGTTCAAGTCTCTTGCCATCCTTAAGGCTCAGATTCCTAAACTGTACTGTGGTGAAAATAATATCTATTGCACAGGGTATTAGAATTAAATAATCATTTCAAGTCATAATTTAAGAAACCTACAATCTCTTCATCATTTGATGGTTTCTGATGTGTCTCCCCTTGTTTACGCCTCTACAGCACTCATGAATGTCACTGATATTGATGTCCAGGATGTAGCCAGGAATGACACTTTTTTTTTCAGTACCAGGGATCAAACTCAGGACCTTATGCTTGCCAGGCAGATGGTTATTGCCACTGAGCTATCTACTGTACCCTACAAATGACACTTTTAATTATCTTAACTGCTCATGGAGTTCATTGAACAATTAATTCAAGCACCAGCCACAGTATCAATTGTCAGACATCTGCAATGTCTACCTAGAACTTAATCAAGATTTTTAATCCGTGCTCATCATTTGAGGATGCCTATATTTTCAAGTTTTCTCAATGTGGACCAGTTAATAGAAATACAAGGTGGTTTATCTAATTAATTAACTCCATAGAGGAGTAAATGTGAATGATATCTTCCTAGAAAAATCTTCCAAAAGTATGTTTCAAACTTACTATTGGAAAAGAAAGTTGCAAAATGAAATATTAAGGTTTTTGTTTTATTTTGTTTTTGAGACTGGGCCTCACTACATAGTACATACAGGTTGGCCTTGAACTCACTATGTAGCCCAGGCTGGCTGCAAACTTGTGTCAGTCCTCCTTCCTCAACCTCCTGAGTGCTGGGATAAAAGGGGTGCACCACCACAGACAGCATGTTAAGATTCTTGAATAAATTTTAGATTGAAAAGAAGGTATTGAGTCAATATTTTTGTAGAAAAATAAGGATGGGACTGCTAGCTTTTGATCATACTGCTGGAGAACTTTGGCTGTTTTACTTTGGGCCAGCGCCCTTCCTGCTACACCACTATTAGCTTGGATGTTGTTAGGTGTAGCATTGCACCAGGCTGAGTTTTGTGCCTTGGGGAGGGAGTATTTGGAATGGATAATCAACTGTTCAGTATTTATTTTCAATGACAAAAAAATAAATTTTGGAGCCCAGCTCTCTTATTCATTTTAAAAACATGTTTGAAACTCATTTTTAATGACAATTTTCTTTTTTAAAATCTATCTCCATCTGCATTAGTCTACCAACTTAACTTTTTTGAGTTCATCTGTAATCTCAAACTCACCAAACCCAAAAACTTTTTATCATCTGTCTTTTTCCATCTTTGAGTATATTATACACTTGTTTTACCTGTTCTCGAGGGTCTTTTTCACTCATCTTCTGCTGGCAGTGCGCATTCTTGATTCTTCTCTAATTTCTACCCAGTCCCTTTTTGCCTATGATTTCAAGTAAGCTATTTACTTTTAGGCTTGCATGTCTTCGTCAGTGAAACAAGATGTTTAAAATAGGACAATAACTAAGGTCACTTCCAGATCAAACATTTGGTTATTTTGAGAGTCAAAGAGAAATACCTGAGATTCATTATTTGATACCAACACATTATAATATTTTTAATGTTTTATAGATACTCCTATTTAATGTCTTATTGGTTGATATAAATGTACAAATTTTGTAAGGATGAACATCTGTTGACTTGTAAGTATTTAATCTGTATCTATACATTGCATATTTGAAATATCTCTATATATGGTACCTTTCTTTTTGTTTTGGGAGTTTTCCTTTATAATTAAGTTTCTTTATATAATTTTATATGCATAATGAGCACATTCATCATAAGGCATTTGTTCCTGTGTATGATATATCTTAGTTAATCGTGTCTTTGTAGAAAACATATATAAAGCTGCTTGTGGTTAGTAGGGTTTTTTCTTGAAAAATGTATATGGCCAGAAATAATTCCCCTTTTTCCACTATTTTGGATATTTAGAAAACAAAACTGTACTCCTTTTAGCAACATGAAAGCATTATGGCCAACTATAAGTGCCGGATTTCACCAATTTTTAAAAAAAATAGTTAAAAAGCAGTTTAAGAAAACATTAGAAATAATACAGAATTTCACTAAACAAAATGATAGGAATTCAGCATTGTATATTGTTGTCTTCATATTAATTGTTCAGATGATCAGATATTAGCATTCAAAATTGGTCAGAAAAAAATTAAAAAGAACAGAGGCAAAATTTAAGCATTAACTGCTCCTTTCCATAGAACAGCAGAAATCAGCAGTGTAATTATCCAAACTATCCTACTTTATACATATATATTTCCCTCTTCTTAGTGAAAAACCACAAATAACATATTTGGCAGGTTTGTACTAAATTTATATGATACACAGAAACCCACTGCAGTGCTTTAGAAAGATTCTTTGTGTTACTGTGTAACATTACTTAAACATATACAAAATGACGTATTTCTTCTGATATGTCAATTTGATAATACCGTTTCTATTGATAACTTTATTCTTTCACCCACACTTTAAATCCTATACATTATGCCTTCAAAAGTTGTTTGAAATCCCATGCCCTAAAAGTTATCCCCAGAAATCCTCTAACTAAATTCTCTGTGCCCCAATTAAAGTCAATAATGGTTCCTTAACCTAGACTGAGGAAACAAGAAAAAAGCAAACTGAGTACACAAATTCAAAAATGCCTCTCCCTAATAAGGAATCCAGTCAAGAGTGTAGCCAAGGATTCTTCAGTAGACCAAAACAAGTCACAGAAAAAGACAGCTGAAGTTACATGGGGCTTTTTTTATTATTACAAAATGTATATGAATTTAAACGACCTTGCACACAAAGGAACTCTCTTGATTCATAGAACATAAATGTGTCAGTGTCTCCACAGAGAATGATGTATTACTACTCCTTCTCTAACAGGAGAAATTCAGTGACTTTCCCAAAGTTATAAGAGCCAATGGCTAGATCAACAGGTTCAGAGTCAGGCTTAATAGAGTCAATAGAAACAAATCTCTGTCAAAAAATTCAAGAATTATTAATTTACTCAAAACATGACAACCCTGACTACTGCCCTCACTCTTGCTCTCTCACTCCCTTCTTGTTCTCATGTAGACATACCCAAAGCCTCCGAAGTGCTTCACAAAATCTGCTTGATCAAGTATTAATTATGGCTTCTATTATATCATGTAGTTCTGCCGTTGAGCATTTTCAGCACCTGGAGTACTCAAACTAGTAGACTTGGGCATCCAAGATACTAGAAAATGAATAAATGAGTTAACAATTTACAGACTCAGAATAAATAAAATTTACTCATACCTAAAAACAGACTGTGCAAATGCATTATCTTTCATTGGGTGATTCACGAATATCCTGAAAGGAGTAATTAAGTAAAAGGCATCATGATTAGAATGACAAGACCATCAATATCTGTTTCAGGTAAAACAATTGATCCTAAGGTCTCTGGGAAAAACATCAACCTAGGCTGTTATTAAAGTGAGAAAATATTATCAGAATTGTTATACAAAATGGTTTTAAAACCCTACCTTTTATAATTATAAATTCTAATATTTGTGACATCTTATCTTTTATTTTCAAATCAGAAATGTTAACTTTCTATAGTATGTCATTATGTAGCTTAGACTTCCCTTCTCTGTAAACATCCTCATATTTGGGACTTTAAAGCCGTTATTACCTTTATAGGTCAATTTTACTGTATTGCATTCGCAAAACTTCAGGCTTAAGTGGATTTGACATAATTCCAATTTACCTCTAAAGAGCTCCAGGTGTGATGCTGCCAATAACATTTGCTGTTGTGTGTCGAGTTAAATTTAGGTTTCTGGCACAAATTAATAATTACTTATAACATTTTGTAAAAATAAATTATTTCACCACTCTTTCATCCAAAGCCAGACTATTTGTTCTATCAGTTTGGGGAATTTTTGCACTGTCAAGGGGAGAATAATGGGCAATACTAATAGCAGTAACAATATCTACTAAACATTGGCCTCTTATGTACCAGGCACTTCTTAGATGCTTTTTACATGTATTCTGTCATTTAAATCCATGTAACAAACCTAGTCACAATCATTATTGTTAGCCTCACTTTATAAATAGAGTAAACCTAGAAAAGTGGGTGTTCTACTGTCTATAGGATTTTTGCTCAGACAAAATGACCTGAAAATAGATTGCCTTGGATATTTCCCATGAAACAGCATTAATAGTTAGCTATTTAGTAACCCTTTACCATGTGCCAGGAATTGGGCCAAGCACTTTATATAAGCTGCCTCATTTAACACTCCCATCAGCCTTATGAGGTTGTTATTTTTAAACGTGTTTTATAGATGAAGGGAATAGGAGTACATAGAAGTTAAGAAATTTTTCAAAGTCATGTTACTAGTGAGGATGGAGCTGGGGTGTTAATATAGATAGGTTTGATTCTAATGTTTGAGCTCTTTTTACTATAAATCAAAAATCTAGAAAAAAAAAGGAAGTAAATTAACTTTAGTAATGAATTCCATCTTTTTGCTTGGAATGAAAGCCTTAATTATGAAAGTCAATGCCAATAGCAAATTCTTTTTCATAGACTGTACATTCTATGAAACATAAGATTACATTCTGATCACTTGGAGCTTTCAGAGTAAAGAATGGGAACAGATTAAAGCCATTCTCCAAAATTCTTTTCAGGAAAAATTAAAAAAAGATAGACATTAAAATAAAAATTTTCCAAACTTATACACACATGCATGGTGGTTTTCTTTAATACAATGAATTAACTCTTCTATGCCATTATATCTTCCCCTTAGTTCAAAATGCCAACTCTTCTATTCCCCATGGCCTGAAAGCTTTTTTAAAAAGCCTCCCCAAACAGAAACACTACACCAGATTTTTTCATTGGAATCTCTTGGAATAGTTGTGGAAAACTGCAAATTTCCAAAGCCAATCTCTAAGAAAAACTTAATGAATCTTTATTCTAACAAATTCTGATCACTTAAATGATAGTAAAGTTTAAGATCAACGCACATGATGATAAAACTCTTCAGACTAGTATTGTGAACTCAGAACTCTTGAATACAGATAAACTGAGTTTATTTTCACTCTATACAAAGAAGGGAAACTAATTTGCATTAATTAATATTAACAAATTACTTAACATATTTTCCAAGGTACTTTAGCACTTGCTGGCAAGCAGAAGGATTAGGTTAGTTCACATGTTTTACATCTACTCCTGCTAGAAGAATTTACAATCTGAAAAGCTGCCATGCAAAATATCTCAGCAATCCTCTCTTAGCTTATAAAGGTCCCTAACTAAAATCAAATGTTCATCTAAAGAATTCCATAACTTAGACCTTATCATAATTAAGACTGATATTATGTCAATCTAGCTCTAAATAATGATGTTGAACTACATTTCCCTTTTCACAATTGATATAAAATCTGAAGAAATATTAGCCTCCACAGTCAATCACTATTGTCTACTCTGTACGAGGCAAAATTACTACAATAACAAGTCTTGTGAGTTTATTTTAGCTAATGAATCCTCCTCTTCAACTTTTATTAAGGTCTCCTAGAATGCATAATTTAAAACTCAAAGTTACCAAAAGCAATTGGATCACATAGCCCTCAAATGAAGAAAACCTGATATACACTCTCAGAATTTGCTTCTCTGCAACAGTGCTTCTCAAAATGACAGTAGCATCAAAATGCAAAATCCAGAATCTTACCTCAGACTTCACAATCCATTTCTGTGGGTGTTTTAAGAATCTGCATTCTTTTTTATGTATTTAGTACAGGGTGTAGTCTCACCATGTAGATCGGACTCATAGTGATTCTCCTGTTTTCAGCCTCGCAAGAGCTGGGATTGCAGGCACGTGCCAGCACACCCAGTCTCAATCACCTTCTCAGTGCACCCCAGAGGCACAGTCCGCACAGCTTGTGGTGCCTGTGACCAAACCTCAGTCCTTGCCCTCTGCCTAAGCAGGTACTTTAGTCAACTGAGCTATCTGGCTGGCCCTGGTATCTGCATTCTTAAGTACTTTGCTCTGGGCTATTCAAAGGAGTTAGGGATGGATCAAAAGGTAACTGCAAGGGTAATCAATACAGCTATACTGGAAAGATCGAGTGAAAATTAAGTATCACACTCCAAATATGAAATATGCCAAGTGACTATTTTGATGCTTGGTATTTCACCATCTAATCAGTCAAAAATGAAGGAAAGAAGAAAGGAAGGATGGAAGGAAGGAAGGAAGGAAGGAAGGAAGGAAGGAAGGAAGGAAGGAAGGAAGGAAGGAAGGAAGGCAGGCAGACATGTAGGCAGATAGAATTTTTGCACAATCAGAAGTGCTTCCCCTTAAGTTATCCAGAAATGATACACAGGACGGGGTCTACTAAATCATCCCCCAAATTCTGCTTCCACCTTGAGATACAATAGAAAACCATAAGTGGGCAGATCTCTCACTTGCTGAGCTATTGGACTCTGCAAAGCCATGTCAGCTCTCTGACTATTTCCTCATCTGTAAAATGAGAATGAATTTCCTTGCCTCCGAGAGTCACTACAATAGCTAAATGAAGCAGAACACATAAATATTCTATAAAAAAGTTCAAAACATATTTTTTCACTTTCCCCTTCTTTCCATTCCTTTCTCCTCTTGAATAGCACTGTACTGTCAGCTTCACTAGTGCAGGAGGGGCAGGAAATTTGGTGTTCAGTTGAGAGTAGCTAGTCCATTCCAAAGGTAGTTTCCTTTAATGAGCCCCCATGTTGGCAATACAAGGCCATGTGAAGGGCACTGAAGTAGCTTTTCAATTCCACTAACTAGGAGCCTGTGCGTAGTGGTGTCCACAGAGATGAAAAGACAAGTCCTGCCCTCAAGTTGCTCATGGCAGAGTCAGGACAAAACTGAGTGTGCCTCGGGGCCATGTGGGATATAGCTGGTCACACCGGAAAGGCAAACTAATGTAAACTGCATTATGGCTCAGTTAAGTTAGAGACTCCAAGGTACCCAATGTCATCTTTATCTACCCAGAAAAGCCAAGCACTGACCTAACCCAGGGCTGCAGTTCCAGGGCTCAATTCCAGCAGCCAATGCAAAGCCAGTTACTGACTACTTTGTGGTTTGTGCCTGTGCTATACTACATACAGTACAAAAGCAGAAAAGCAGAAGTGACCCTTGCCCTCTGGAAGGAAAAACACTGATAAAGGTAACCCCTAGAGCACATGGAAATAATCAAAATGCTAGTAGTGAAAAAACAAATAAATACCATGTTCTTTTACATCATTTTTTCTCAGGCTTCTCTTCATTTTTCTCTAAGATGAAAAAGCTTAGATGAGACAAAAATAAGTGAGTCTGAAGTCCCCAGGCACCCCTCATTCAGGAACTTAACAAAAGAGCTGGAGATTCTTGCTGTTGTTGTTTTTTAAAATACTGATTCCAATAGATTTGCATGACAATCACTGGTGAAACTAATTGGAATATAGCTTTCCTAACATTTCTTCTTCCTTTTAGCAATTATCTGTGCTGTCTGAGTGGAGGGAGAGGATGCTCATATGGACCATTTCCTTGCTTTCCAGTGCTCCTCCTATCTGGGTATTAAGCTCCTTAAAACTCCAGAACAGACTCTATGAAGTTGTAGCAGTTCCCTCTCCACTTGTATGTCTTCCCCTTTGCAGTTGGGATTGGCACTTCTCGGAGATGGAGGAGGGCAGACAGGCTGAGGGGCAATACTAGCAGACCAAGTACAAACCTGGCCAGTAATGTCTCACATCTTCAATTTAACACTATGCCAAGCCTCCACCATCACCATTGAGGAGAAGGTATAACATTTTTAAATAAGGCTCTATGAATAGTACAGATGATGTCTCTAAATAGGAAAAAAGACTGGCAAGGGAAGGATTATATTAAACAAACAGTATTTTTTTTTCTTTTTTTTCCTTTTCCAAATATTTGTAGGGACAAACTATGATGAAGAGCCATAACTGAATAAATACTCAAACTATGTAAGCCATCTCAAAGTAAAAGTGGGGCTTAATGTACTGGTCTAGCCCCAGACATTTGCACTGCAATCTGCTGGACAACTATGTTTCATTCCTAACATCTAGCTTCTCAAATAGCCATTCAGTACTATGTGATGCTGCTAAAGGGCAAAAGGTTCTAACAGGACCACATACATATGTGAGATGTCTTTTTCCCCCTAGCAGAACAAATAGTGTTCAGATCTTGCAAAGCCAACAAAACCACAGCACAGGTCAGCTGCAAACTCCCCTCATCAGAGACCTCCCTGAGCCAGCAAAGTCAAGGCCATGAGCTCAGGGCCCTAAGAAGGTCATTGGAGAGGACAGCGAGTCTGCAGGATGAGTCAGGAGAATTGAGACAGCCCAGCCAGTCCCCAGAGCCAGGCCTCTCCTAAGGCAGCCAAGGAAAAAGCTCTGCAAGAGCCTGGAACAGACTGATAATGGAGGAGAGGGTGGAGGAAAGAGGAAACAAAAAGACAAACTACCTGTCCTCGGCACTGGCAAAATAAAGAAACAGACACATTTGACAGTTGGCATATGCCTATTTCACTTTTACTATTCTGTTCCTCTTCAAAGGCCCCAAGATGCCCAGAGTGAATGCCAGCAGATGAACACATGTCCTAGATTGCCCCTCACCCCTAACTGGTTTGCCTTCCTCAGAGCTTCCTCAGTATCCAACTCTCTTTCAAAGCAGTGTCTTGCTTAGCTTTGCTCTGCCTCATCATTTCATAACTGATCTGAGCCAATGCACCAATTCATAGAGTCAGTATGGTCACCACCAGAGCCACACATTGGCAATTAAACATCTGTCTTTCAGCAACAGTGCTTTTACTCCAAAGTGAGAGGACTTCTGATGAAGATGCTATCTCAGGCTGAGAGATCCTGGAGGATCCCATGTTCAATTCTCTATGTAGCCATATTTCCCATCTCCTTGCTAATCATAACCTGGCCTATCCACTTGGCCTGAAGCCCAAAACCAATTTAAGGCCTGCACGGATGACTTCTTATGTGGGCCTTGAGATACAGGAACTTCACATAAATTATTTCCAGCAGATTACAAAACAGCAAATGTTTTGTAGTGCAGGGAGTAAATATGGGACTTAAGAAAACCGGCCATATTATCAAACCTTGAGGTCAAAATTTGTAAAGCAACCTACAGTATGTTAAGAATCACATAGTAAAAAGTTTTTGAAACCTTAAATGCCCCAAAGGTACTAAATAAGAGAAGATATAACCTGGAAGTCCTTCCCATGGCATCAGCCTGTGTCCCTGGTACCTGGGAGAGAGTTACAGGAAAGCCAAAAGAACTCTTCTGGAAGGAAGTAGGTAATGATTGGAAGTGGAGTCTTCCTCTAAGATAACAAGGTGAAATAAACAGTTGGCATTCAGGTTATCTAGCTTACTGGATGCTATACACAGTTGAGGAAACCACTGGACTTGTGATGGATCTGACTTCCTAACATTCCGTAATGAGTCACAACTGAGTTTTACAAGGAAAGCATCTAGCCTGGAGTTCTGAGCTCCAGCTTGTCTAAGAAGGTATCTAACAATTCTTTATGGAAAATAATGTCACTTTAATAAGACATTTCTGGATGAAGAATGCTGTGGCCACAGATTACTTATGCATGTGGACTTGCCTGAGTAGGCCTGGCAATTTGGTGACACTTGTCTTCTTTTGTTTTTCATCCTCCTCTCTATTCTGTAGTTCAGTCTCCCTGTCCCCTATCACTGGATTCTCTTTCTGCCTGGAAGCTTAGAGATCCCCATAGCTCTACTCACTTCAGGTTGCTCATGATGTCAACACAACCTATAGATCTTTGTCTCTCTAATCCCTTATCCCTGTTGCTTGTTTCCCATAGGAATAGTGGGAACTCATAAGCTATTTTGCCTTACAGTGAACATGTCTGGTAATGAGTTAAATGTTGTTTCCAATTAGACCAGTCTAGTTTGGAAGGAATGAATTTCTGGTAACAGCCTTTTAGGCTTATAATAGACTGGTCAAGATGGTACTTTTGGAGATCAACTTTTAATTATTTTATTATTTGTTTATTTGTTTGTTTATTTATTTATTTATTTATTTTTGTGCAGAGCCTCACTACCACAGCGTAGACTCATAGTGATCCTCCTGATATCTACTTCCCTAGTGCCAGGATTACAGGTGTGCACCACCATGCCCAGACTTGATCACTGGCTCAGCACACCCTAGAGGCAGGGCCCACATGGCATGTGATGTCAGGGATCAAGCCCTGGCCCCTGAGCTTACCTAAGTAAGCGCTTAGTCCACTGAGCTTTACTGCCAGCCCTTGGAGGGGAAATTAAATTGCCACATCTTTCATCATAGAGTGAAAACAGTTCTGTTTTGTTTTGTTTTTTTTTTTAATATAGAACAGAGCTACTCTAGCTGACTTAGGGGCTGGAAGGCAACAGCTTACAAAAGAAAGTTAATTCACAAATAATCTATTATAGTTGCCCAGAATCCATAAACACAGGCAGATGTCCCTCTTAAGAGGCTATGGTGTTGTCCTATTACTTTTACTTTGACTTTTGCACTTGTGCCTTTCTTTATTGAGTTTACTCAAGGCAAAATGAAGTTGCTAAATTGCTATTACATGTCCTGGATCATGAAAAACTTATGTTTCTTGTTAGTGTTTTGAAATGAGCTTACTCTTAACCTCCATCCTTCACACCTTTTTAAATTTCAAAAAGTATAACTCACTTTTCTCAACAATTATACTACTGAAAAATGCATATAGAGGAAGGACAATACTCTAGGCACACTTTCAAATGTATCTATAATATAACTAATTCCCAGTTGTCTGATACATTCATTCAATAAACAAGCACAAGGCTGATCTTTAGCAAAATTGATCAGTAAGGCACACCTTTCTTCAGACTATTAAGTTCTCTTTTGCAAGTCGGTAAATAACTACTAACCCTTCCTCTGGCTGCTATAGACACTACTTGGAGAATTCCCAGGCTTCCATAAGACCTAGAAACTGATAAGGTAATTCCTGGCACAGCCAAGGTCTCCAGATCCTTGTTCCAGGGCTATGTTTAGACCCTATTGTGATTTGTTTCCTATGAGTGTTCACGTGAATACCATGCACAGTAGCAAGGCAACTGAGCTATCAGTTGTGTTCATAAATGTGCACCATAATCACTTTGCTTAAAGCTGTTGTAGTGACACTGAGGTCTGTCTCAGTTCACTTGCCCCCATGCATTTGTATGGAGCAGAACATCCATGACCTTCAAACAATGGACAACTTGAGCCGTGTTACCAAAATAGCATTTGGCAGGCAGCCTAGATTCAGATGGGGACAGCAGACACAGGCTCTGGGACTGATGGGCCAGTCCCCTGTCACATCACCTCAGGGTATACTCAGACTCCTGGGACTCACTAGTAAATCCTTTACATTCAAAAAGTAAGAAAAAAAAAATTAAAAAAATCATCTAGTCTACCCGAATGCCCTGGGAGTGGGTCTGTATTCTTAGCTTCATGCTTCAAATGCTGAGTTTTTAGCAAAGCCTCTGTTCAAGGTCATATGATGAATCAGCTACTGAGCAAGGAGTGAAAAGAAAAGGAGAGCAAAGAATGCCCAGCAGGGTTAGCTTGAGCTGCCTTAAAACCACACTGAAGGCCAAACCACACTATTCATGTTCTTCATCCACAAAATTGCCTTGGAAAGGTGTTAATGAACTTAAGTAAGGAGGAATAATGACAGTGCTAAGTCTCTCCTTAATCAGCAACCCTAGAGACCCAAACTTCCAGTAGCCTTGTGATACTGGCTGTTCTCATGTGTATCTCAAGAAAGAATTTATTCATTTTGCCTCATGTAGAAACTCACTTTTTCTCCCAATGTGACTTACTTACTATCACAGATTCTCCAAGTGGCAAAAGAAAGCAGAGAGGGGCTTGTATCTGAATTCAGAACGTTTGAGATCTACCTTACTCTTTTGGTAATATAAAGGGGGCAGATTGTTTCATTTCACTCTTCTCATTTACAAAATAGGGATGACACTACTACCACTTCATGGACAGGCATAGGGAGAAAATGCTATTACAGTGAGCATTTCAGTGGCATCCAAACATGTAAAGAAATACAATTGTCTTTGGAAATGTTCTAGAGGTACATGGCAAATAGTGCATATCAAGTACCAATTATGTACCAAACACTTTTCATATCCAATTAGTTGCATTAATCCCGACAAAAATCCTATGAAGTAGATATTAGTTGTTGCATATGAAATGATGCGAGACAAAAATGACAATAAAATATATCATTCTGTTAAAATTCCAATTTCATTTTAAAATAAGTAGATTTGATCCTATAGAAAAGCTTTCATACAAAAAAAGTTCTGAAGTACAACTGATGAACATACAATAGGTCAGTTTCATATTTTCCTGAATTTATAAGATAAAATTAAAAAAGAAAGCATGTGATTCTTTCTATACTTTAAGTCACAGAAACACAATGATTCTGACCCCAGAAAGAACATAGATACTTAAAAAGTAGCCAACCAATCAAAATAACTACCTATAAGAGGCCAGGGAGATAGCACAGCAGTCTAAGCACCTGCTTGGCAAATGCAAGGGCCCAGGTTCAATCTCCAGGACCGCATGCTGGTTCAGTGCCAACCTGGCCACTGAAGCCTGGTGTGGTGGCTCACTCCTGCAATCCCATAGCTGGGGGTTCTGAGACAGGAGGACCACTATGAGTCAGAGCTGCATAGTGAGGCCCTATACCAAATAAATAAATAAATACATGATTAAAAAAAAGAACCGCATTGGTTAAAATATAGGATTAGGAAATAGAGCCCATTTATATTTGGCTTAAATTGGCAATATTAAATGACCTGCCAGGGAAGCATATAAAGGGAGGTGTGGAGTAGAAATTCAAGTGGAGATACAGAGGGGAACAAAAACAGAGCAATTGCTCTGTACAGATGTAAAAATTCAAGCACACATGTATAAGAGCATGCAGAATACTACAGACCTGTAGATTTTTTTCCCTGATCAGTGAAAGCCAACTTACTGGTGGATTTGAGAAAATGATCCTAAACCTCTCCTGAAAGGAAGGGTTGCAGAAAATGCAATTGTCAACATTTTTCCCCATATCTTAGTCAAAAAGAACAGGACTCAGAAAGTTGTCTCCCCAAGCACATAGCTGATAATGATGGAAATTTGGATTGCAATTCAAACTGAAGTATATATGACCTTCTCGTGCCTATGTTTCTTTTTCCAAAAGATTGCACTCCTTTCTCAAACCACGTTCGCTCTCAGAAATGGCAGTAACTCCTTGAGTCATAGTAAGACCCTACTCCCTGTCCTTTCTTATGTTGGTGTTACCTAAAGGATATCCATGACCACCCAACTGGTCATACATGACTAACATCTTCAAGCATCCTTAAGTATCTCTATTTCATTGTTCAACAAGGGTACACTATGTGACCAACAACTAAAACTATTCTCCATTATCAAAGTTAATTGATTTTCGCAGGAGATTAAATTTATCCAAGAATTTATCTTGGCTTCCTGGCACTGCCTCCCAAGCACAGAGATCCCTAAAAGCCAAGACTTTGTCTGAAGCACTCTAGGCAATAGCCTCAGAGCATTCAGCACATAATTTAGCACATAGAAGACAAACAGAATATGTGTCTCACTAACAAAACAGCTTAATGTTATTTCTTTGGAAAATTTTTCAGAGATTATACACACAAAAGAGAAAAAAATATGAATGAACTAATCATTAGCTCCCACAAAGAAACTATTCTCTTTCTCAACACTAACCTAGAAAAACTTGTTCTTATCTCAAATCCAATATTAACAACAACAGGAATTAGAAAAAGACATCATCCCTTGTTCATCTTCAGTTTCCCAATCTAAAATGTAACGGTGGTATTATACTACTGGTTTTCATCCCAGATTTTACACTGCAATCATCTGGGAGAGCTTTTCAAAATGCTAGCGTTAGATCTTGTCTCCAGAGTTTGTGATTTAATTGGTGTAGATGGGTAAAGTCTGAGCATCAGTGATTTTTTTCAAAAACTCCCTAGTGAGTCTGATATGATTCCAGGGTTGAGAACACTGAGCTAGATATCTTCAAGGCCCTTTCATACTCTGAAAATTAATATGCTGAATATAGCCAGATCTCTTGAGCTGTCAGGGCTACCCTTCCAGTTCTCCGCGTTCCTTTCTAATACCACATGCCACAGTATCTATCCATAAGTTGTTGTTCAACAGTTTAACATTGTTTCACCCCACTTAGCTAATAACTTAAAACTCTGCCTACGCTTAGGGCTCCTAAGCACTGCTATTTAGATCCTCTTTTTTGTGGTAGGTAAGTACTTTTTCTATCAAAGAAGTTTTCTGGTCCAAGATGTATCCCCAAAGAACTACCTGGCCTGCCCTATTTCAAGGAAGGAAGACCCCACAAACAAGTGTGAGCACTCTAGAAGGCTCCCACTGATCTGGAAAGAAAATATAAGCACAATGCACAATTTCCATCCCATTGCACTCTGTGGCAATGAGCCTGCCCATTCCATTTGGCCCTTTGTCAAGAATGTCCTTGACACATAAGAAATTGATTTGTCCTTTCCTTGCTTTAAATAATAAGCCAACAGCTGTGCAGAAGTTTTATAAGGTATTGATTTAACATACAAACTGCATTATGGCCCTTGAATGCTACAGCAAAAGCCAATGCCTCATCAGCTGGGAAAACCAATACAGCGACATCTTAGTGTTTTCATAACCTGTCAAAACATTCTTGAGCTCTGGTTTTGCTGAAGAACAGACGTGCCAAGGATTTAGAAATGTCAAATTAAAATATTCTGGGATATTTTCAAAAACTTAGTCTCTTTAACCATTAGCAGTCTATCAACCATGCTTTTCCGAGTATAGGGCTGCCAAAAGAATACTCTCTTAGGGGGCCAAGGAGATGGCTCAGTGGAATAAGCACTTCCTTGGCAAGTGCAAGGGCCTGAGTTCAATCCCCGGTTTTGCAAAAAAAAAAAAAAAAAAAAAAAAAAAGAATACTCTCTCAAAAGAAAAATATGTACATTATACAGAGAACAGGAGTCACTCAAGGTAAGAAGATGACTTTATTCTAGAAGTACTGCACCTCAAATATTTATATGATTGTAGATGAGAAGAGCTATCTGTGGGATAGGATATGAATGGAAGTAGATATAGTGAAGGGAAAAAAGCTACTCAAAAAGAAAAAATTGTGATGAGGAAATGAGAAAAGAAAAAGGACGTAAAAGATACGTATATATACACGACAGCTACTGATTTCTGTTATCTTACTAAGAGGAACAGTTAGTGCTTATATTGTTCGATCAATTTTGCCTGCTTGTATCTGGTAATCTCAGCAACTACTCTGAAGACAACAACATGCAGTATAATAACCCATTGTTAATTTCCTACCATCTTGTTTTAAACTCTATATCATTTATATGGCTTTTTTCTCCCCCTTAAATAAAAGGCTGGAAAGAAGCCTAGAGCAGGAACCTGGGTGCAAAATTCCCACACTACTAAGATTCTAAAATTCAGATTTGAAAAATTAGAATGGCCACAGCCTTTCAGTTATACAGCATAGGTATCTTTCAAGGATAAGAAAGGGCAGAGGTATTTTGTTGTAGACCATTGATCAAATTGCCCAAAGTACATGAGCTCATTCTTCCCTTCATTGCCAAGTATCTTGGAAGAGTAGCCATCTATTCACCTTGTCCACTTCCTTCTTAAATTTTTCCTTATATTCACCATTCTGCTGAAATTGTTCTCATTAAGATACAGGGAACCCTGATGGCCTTTCTTTCTTTTTTTTTTTCTTTCTTTCTTTTTTCTTTCTTTTTATTTCTGACATGGTCTATCTCCAGAATTTTCTCCTATGTCTCTACTTTTATTTTCAGCTAATAAAGAGGAAGCTAATCATTCCTTTATCCATACTATAAATCATGGACACTTTCTCTGACCTTTTTCTCAATTTTACAAATGCCTCCACCCTATGACTTACATAAGTTTCATGCCTTTATCCCTTGTCCCAATCATTCTCTGAAACTCTATGCCCATATTATCAAGCTCCTTTTGAACATCTTCCCGAGGATGTCCAACAGACATCCCAATTCCTGGTATGCTTAGTCTGTTGCATTATTTTAGTTACTGAAATTTTAACTTTCTATCTGACCTCCCAATCTGTATCTTTCTCTTTTTAATCTGTCTTCCTCACTTTTCAAACTTTTCTCTTAGAAACATATTTAGCTGATATTCCTGCTGCTTCAGAACTTTTACTGTGATTTCCTTCCACCTTTGGAATAAATCTACTCTTTACCCCATGATACTCAAGATATCTAACAAGCTGGGCCTATTTTAACAACTGGTATATACCCTGCCATTCATACCACTCTTTAACCCATCATTCCCACCACTTTTATGATGTATCTCTCCTTACATATGCCATGTTAGCACTTTAGTTGGAGGTTTGATTCATAGTACTTTCTATATCTGGAAAAATCCTTACTTCTTCCTATTTACGAGTCATATTTTAAAATAGCACTTTTGCAGTATTTTTCAGCCAGGAAGAAGGCTATATTTGAGACATTTGTAGGAGAATGAATGCACTTTGAGACCATAATGCTAATTGAAATAAATCAGACATACATGGTTAAAATATTGCATGCTTTTTCTAATATCAGAAACACAAAATATATATGATTTGATGAGTAAAATAGAAGATTATCAGAAACAAGAAGATAAACTTTGTGGAGATGGAAAGGTGATCTAGAGATGGGGGAGACAGAAGGAAAGAAGAGGAAGGGGAATGAAAATCACACACATACACACACACACACACACACATATATATATATATGTATATTATATATATAATTTCCACACAGTTAATGTGTTTATTGTATATTGCAAACATATGCTATTAAACAAAGAATTAATAACATATCAACTTGTTAAATTAAAATGCTGCTTTGTGTGTGAAATCCCAGACTGTATTAGCCTCTTATGAACACCAAACTTTCTACAGACCATCCTTTAATATTCATACACATTGTTTTACAATTAGGTCTGTCAGAATCTTTTCTCTAGGAACTGGGATTCTGCCTCAGCCTTAATCTCACACTCTGGGGGCCAGGGTGATGGCTCAGTGGAATAAGTGCTTCCCTGGCAAGTGCAAGGGCCTGAGTTCAATCGCTGGTTCCACCAAAAAAAAAAATCTTACACTCTGGACTCAGATGGACATAGAACTGAGTAACATCTTTCATGCCTGCTTGATATGTGATCTTGGGCATGTTAACTAGTGCCTTTGAGTGGGTGTTTTCATCTTCAAATTGAAGTAACAATAAAGGAAAAATAAATGAGATAATATACATAGAATATTATCATATATATATATTATATATATATATATATATATATATATATATATCACATAAACACTTAAGAAATGTTAGCTATGATGTGACATTTTTTTCTGTGTCTGGCATATTGATCTTTTACAGACCAAGTGCTCAATAAATGATCACTGAGTTAGATTAATTATAGCATGGAAATTCAAAGAACACTTGCTAAATCGACAAGTACTTCCTTTATTGGAACTTTGAATTCCACCAAGGCACATGAAAATTGGACTACATAATAAATTTTTTCGAGTGCAGTTAAGTCATTGCAGTAGCAATTTGGATAACTAAAACCTTTGTAAGTGTGCTTTAGCACTTCAACATGAACCTACTATGTATTTCCTGAGCTTATATCTTTATTCCAACAAATATATATTTTGAACTATATACTGCAAACTTTTCCCAGACAAATCCCAAATCTTTACTTCTACTTTAACATTTGACAAATGAGATGATTCAGTTAGGGTTCTACTTATTTAATACAACTAGCAGAATTTTTTAAGATATAATGGTAATTGAGCCTAGCATACTTAAAAACACCAGTTTCTGAATCAGGATCAGCAACATGTCTTGAAATTGGGACCGTAGATGTTTTAATCATACCCAAGTACTCTATTAATAAAAATTTAAATTATAGGCATTTATAATTTTGCTCCTTTTCACCTTTAATCCATCTTAATCTCTTGGCCTTCATTTTAGTCATGAATTCCTTGAAGATTATTTTTCATATTCAAACCACACTAATCTATTTAATAGTCCTTGATAGGGTATATACTTTTTAAAAACCAAGTTGTAGCATGCTTTAAATAGGTTCCTTGTCCTTTGAGAAACAACAAACTAGTCATAGGAAAAGCTTAGAGAAAAACTATTATATATCTAAGGTTCATTGTAAGGATGTATGGCAAACCAGGATTAAAGCATTAAAATGTTACTGTCATCATCACCACTACTGCCACCAAAATTAATATAACACCTGCTCAAGAAGTTTGGAAACTAACAGAGGGGGTTCATCCAAATATAATTAGAATTATTTTAATATCTTTTTCATCTCTTATTCACTTATCTACATTTTTCAAAGTTTTCAAACCAATATTCCCAGTCAGAAATAGTAAGGAGATTTTTAAGAACTTCAAAAGAATTCAATTCAAAATATATGAGTAGCTTGAAGTTTTCCCATGATTTCAGTTTTTCTGAGGAAGACACAGTGAGAGCAAAAATACTATTTCCTGAGTCTGTGGGAAATTTTATCTTTGTGCATACAAACTACTCATTCCAAAATAAAGTGTTAAAAATCAGCTGATGAGCTGATCTTTGGTGTCTGATCACCAACCATGAGCATTACTACTTGAGCAAAGGCTGAAGCCAGCATCTTTTACTTCATATTAAATTCTGAAAGAAAAATGTGATAAAGAGATATGGTGATTCCCTAATGAAAACAACTTTAATCTCTCAGATATTAAAAAATAAGAATTAAAAACCAGAGAACACTGAAAAATTCCATTGAGATCCTCAAAAGAATAATACAATATGCAAATAATCATTCTTATAGTAGTTTGTCACTGATTACCCATGAGAACAGAAAGGCACTGAAGCTTTGGCATATGCCAAATTATATTTTGTCTGTGGCTTTTACCTTCCTGCTCTTCCTCCTGTCTCGCCTTTCCTCCCAACACATTTGAAAATTTGATTGGCTATGACAATCTGATGTTGGCAATAATGAAATTTCATGTCTATAGTCTTCTTACCTTTGTTTCTGAAATTTATCATCCTTTATTGTCTTCTGTACCAACTGAAATCTGTAGATTCTTTCTCCTAAGATCCCAATCTCTCACTCAACTATCTAGGCTAAGTGAGTTAATGCTGGTTTCATGCTATATTGTTATCACGTAATATATTTAAAGGTTGTTTTCTCAACTAGATCATGAGCTCATTAATAGGTCATACTTAGTACTCCCTTTCTATCTGCTGTGGTCCTTGTTACACAGACTGTGAACTACTCCAGGAAAGGACCATGCCTTGCCTTCACCTTCACAATCCCTCTGTACATTTCTCTTACGTTGAGTTGAATGATTTAAGAAATGACTGTGATATGCAGTCATTTCTGTGTTGTTTTCTTTTCTCTGTTAGCATCCCTTTCAGCCAATGGGAATGGGCAGTTTAGAGACACTCTCAATTCTAATGAAGTCATTGAAGCTAACTGTCCGAATACTAATAGGTAAAGGTGTAATGAAAAGGTTGTATTCAGAGATGTTTATATTTCCCCTGTAAAGCTTTTGATGACAGTTTAGAGAATAGAGCCTTCAAATTTTTCCTGCTGTCCCTTTGGCACCTTTTAACAAAAATTTGCTTCAATAACAATAACAGAACAGAAAAAAAGGAAAAAGAGAAATTATCATGATAGTATGGACTATCCCAATGTTGTCAGCCTCTCAGCAGCCAACCCCCTGGATCTGCCCTATGCTTGTCAATGAGAAGAGAAAAGGAACATGGAGGCGACATTTCATGCTACTATTTCAGCAGCTCATTTGAAATATGCCCTCTATCAAATATAGTGATCTGGGACTTGGAGATCACAGATAGCTTGGCTTCTTGAAAATGCATTATGGAAAACTGTATTATTGTACATTTGCTGAGTCTCATAGTATCTGTGAGGGCCTTAAAATTCTAAGGAAGCATTTCTAATCATTGATTTGAAACACCACTATACTGGGAGGTAAGCTCAACGCTAGCTAATTGGTCAACTGGCAGAACCATGACACTGGTGCTTGGGAATTTGGTGGTTAGGGGCTGTCTTAGTTATTCTTCTCCTGTTGCTGGGACAAATAATGAGGGAAGGAAATGAGGGAAGGAAAGGTTTATTTAGCTCACAGTTACTGGAGGTTTCATGACACTGGAGTAGAGGTTGGGGCGCTTCCGTGTCCAGCGATGACACTCTCAACATCTCTGAGAAAGCACAGGCTAGCCAGTTTAACAGTTCACACCTCTCTAGCCCACCCCTCAAGCTCCACCCTGGTCCTCTGGCCCACCCCTAAAACCACTCACTGCTCCTCCAGCTGTGTCTCCTCCTCTAGCTGTGTCTGCCCCATGACCTACATGAGGCTCTAGGGGGACAACTAGATACAAACTGTAACAGGGGCTATCATGGAGAATTTTGAAGACTGGCAAGCTAAAAGTGTCAATTTTTACAGAAAAATTTAATAATGCCATGGAGTTCACTACCCAGCCTCAGTAATGCCTTCTAAGTATACAGAGTCTATTTAAAAGCAGATGTCTGATTCTGAGGTTTTATGACAATGACTCACCATGTACCAAATCATTTACTTTTCTTGCATCTCAGCACTTAGGAAAACTCATATAACATACATCTAGCCCAGAAACCAAATTTTAAAAAAAATTATCATATTAAAGCTGAGGAAAGTGGGTGGCTCCTTTGGGTTGCCAGAGACCTGGGAAAATTAGTTCAGCACAGAGGTCAGTAAAGTAGTTTGTTTAATTATGTAACACTTGTTTACAAAATGGGGCACATGCTTTACTGAAGCCTGATTGCCACGGGTGACATACTTGCTTAATTCAAAAAGATAAATATCTCACTGGGTCTGAAATGTTAGAGACTGTGTTCAACCCACTCGGACTCTGCTTGTTTAGTGAGAATTTGCAGTGGAAAAATCTAAGAGCTTGAAAACTTTGAGGATTAGAGATTAACTTCTCCTCCTTGAAGATGGAGGAACTGAGGCCCAGAGGTATACCCGATTACATTGCTAGGACTATAACTTGGATCCTCTGGCACCCCAGATAGATACATTTTCTATTCTATTATGTAGTAGAGTATACTGTTTGTAATATATTTATCATCTTGGCCATAAACTCTAAAGGACCTTAAAACACTCGTATGCAATTAGAAAATTAATATATCATGTTCCTTCTATGAATTTCATTGCATTTACCTCTCTGAACCTTTCAATCCATAAGAACCCCCATTAAACAAAACTTTAAATTAACCTGAATAGCTGTTCCCTAAACTGATGAGATAGCATATTGTGCTGGGAAATGAAAAGTATGTTTTTCCCTAGCTTCTACCCTCTTTCCTAAATAGGGGATCTATGTCTAAGAACTAGAGAAGGAAAATTAAGAATAAAGAACAGAAGCCAGCTTTCAGAATCGGGTGCTGGTCTAGGGCTACATTTCTCTTTCTGTTTCCTTTATTGCACCTGGTCAATGTGGAGCATTATGGTTATTTCCATATCAACTCATTGGCTGATTACAGAGGTCCCCAGTGTATGATGCTCTACTAGACATGGAAGAAAGGACCTGGGCTAAATGAATCATTCATTGTAGAAAGATCATGTATTTTGCACTTAACTGGACATAAGTTGCAATATTTAGGAGCCTAGAATGATGTTTAGTCAATAGTAAATGGTCATCAAATGGCATCTGACATAGTAATTATTATGAAGCAAAAATATTCATCATAGGAAATATAGCTTCCCAAGGTTCTGTATCACTATTCAGATGCTAAGAAGGAAGGAGGGGTGCTAAAAATTAGGAATCTTTGCTAAATGTATGAATTGGAGGGTAGGAAAAAAACTAAAAGTCTCAGTTTCTACACTTAAGGATAACTTTCCAACATTTACACCTGAAGTGTGCAAGACTTTGCTCCTGTGGAGTAATCCCACGTGATGGCACTTGGTGACATCTCCAAGTAGGGGAAGCCACTGTCCTTGTGTTGAACACCAGCTACTTGAAGGAACAAAGTTTATTTTGACGCTTCATGATCTCCTGAATAGCACCTCATGTTCTGCAGTTTTTCTTTTTTTTTATAATTTTCTTTTATTTCGAGTAAAAACAAAAGTGAGGGAAACAAAAACAAAGACAGAAATAGGGTAACATACAACAAAAGATATGTTATAGATTTCCAAAACAAAAATAGCTGCTTAACAATGATATGTTATCTATTTTTATCATCAAATGTGTTGCTCAGATTAACATATATAGTTATGCAAGATAGGACGTATGATTGAATATTATCACATGCTTTCAAGAAAACTTACATTTTTGTTCTTGTCTCTCACTTTCTTTCATTACCATTTAAAAAAATAATCTGCCTTAAAGAGAGTATAGTAATAATATGGCATTAGAAAAATTCACTCCTAAATGGGTAATGAAAACTAACACATCTTATGTCCTATGCTTCAGGACTTTGGCTTTAGATAATACAAACAATAATTCTTCTGCAGCATTAATGATCACTAATACCTCATGTATCTCAGTAAACCTAGATGCAATGTTTTTACTTTAATGAACACTCTGTGCTAACCTAAAGCAATTTGCTAGAAATTTCTGGAACCTGAGTAGGCTGGCATGGGAGCTATTCATGGCCACATAGAAACATTTTAGTAGTCCTCAAACTGTACCATGTGGGAAGCTCTGCTTCAAATAATTCTACCAAGTTAGCTGAATATAAGTTATAAAAATAACAAAAATATGAGAAAATTGCCTACTCAACCTATGTGTAGGGCCTCCCAGCTGTCACTTTAATTATGTAGACATTTTGAACACCTACTCTGAACCTGGCACTGTACTGCTTGCTGTTGTGGATACAAAGATGGCTATGACACATCCTGGAGCAATCCAACTGAACTCAAACAAAATGTAGAACTACTTATTTGATTAGCAAAAGAAATGTAACAGGAGACAAAAAAACTGACAGCTGTTTGCTTATAGCCTCTTCCAATTAGAGACTTCTCTCCTTTTTTAAAATACTTCTTTTTGTTTAAAACATAAAGAGGATATAGATCTGCAGGAGAAAGTGCCCAATTTGAGAAGTAAAAGCTAAAGAGCAAGTGATCAGAGAAGTAAATTCTAATGAAAGCAAATTGCTTGTGGTTTTCCAAACAACTAACAAGATCTGCTCCCTGACAATAGCCTTTGAAGAGTAATCAACTAATACAACCTGTTTTGACCATGACTGTTCTAAACATTTGGCTCATACACTGGCAATCACTGGGAAAAAGGAGGTAGTAAATCTCAGGCAGTTTAACTAAAATACTTTCTCCTGATGGCCAGAACCATAAATCTGACTGCAATGGCATTGTAAAATATTCAAGCCAGAGACAACTTAGAGATCATTTGATCCTAATTTTTCTTATGAAAAACACAAGCTTAAAGAGCTCAAATTACTTACCTTTAGTCACGTCATATGTCCAGAAAATGGCAGGTCTCAGCCTAGAATCTGAAAGCTACTTTTTTTTTTGTTTTTTTTGTTTGTTTTTTTTTTTTTTTTTGGTAATGGGGTTTGAATTCAGGACCTTGACCTTGCCATGCAACTGCTTATCCTACTGAGCTATCGCCCCATCCCTAAGACAGGCTCTCACAATGCAACCCAGGATGGTCTCAAACTTACAGTGATCCTCCTGCTTCAGCCTCCCTCCTGAGTGCTGGGATTACAAGTATGTGCCATCACCCCCAGCCTAAATGCTACTTAGTAATTCCCCTAATGATTCAGCTTAATTCTTGAGCACCTACTCCCTGCAGGCATTATACTAAATTCAAGCAGTAGGGAATACACTAGTGGTCTCAATCCCTCTCTTTGTAAAGCTTGCTGAGACATTAAACAAATGACAAATTAATTATTTATAAGTATGATCCATACATAAAAGATAAATATAAGAAGTGATGAGAGAAATGTGACCTTGTTGAGAGATTAAAGGAAGTTATGGTTGAGGCTAAAAGATGAGAATGAATCTTTTACCTTGGTCAATATTGTCCATGTCCTTGATAGTGAAGGTCTGAGAGAGAGAATGTTATAAATAGCCCATGGAAAGGTGCAGCCATTTCCAAGCTATCCCAGGAAGCACTTCTGAGAACCCAGATGTCCTGCTCTTTTTTATATAGCAGAAAGATATACAGCACATTTTAGGTTATTCTAAAGCATGAGTGTATACTGGAGAGAAAAGCATCATAGTCATCAAGACCTATTATGATACTTATTAAATCACTTTTCCAATGGGTTATTTTTACTTAACCACATCATGTACCAAAGAAGTAATCAGTGTTTCAAGCTTCTGAGAAGAATACATCTTCATCTTTTTACCTGATATTTGAAAATAAAATAAATATATATACAAATCAGTTGATTTTGATACTCAGTGCAAGCAAGTCCATGACTTAAGGCAGAAATAATGATAGATTTTTTCATATATATAAGCAGAAGAGATTACGCATAACCATATATCAACTTTGACAGATGTAGACAAAGGAAGGGGTGTAGAAAGAAAAAATCATGATGTGTGTGTATAGACAGTACAGTTGGGATAGATAACGCTGTGCTTCTACATAATTCTATGAGGCAAGATCTGCAGTAATGGTTGGACAGGATATTATGTCGGCTTCTAGTACTACGGTCATCCACTAGGAAAATAATTATTGAATTTTTGATATAATTCAGGTATAAAAATGATAAGTAAGCAGCTACACTCTTAATTCACAGATAAGAGATATCTGCTGAAATAATATCTGCAAATATAATATCATGTATGCACCTTGTACGATACCAAAACATTATGAAAACAGTTTGCAATGTATTAATTTATAGAATCTATATTGTTAAGGTGTCTTGAAACTGTTCGATTGACATTTGTTGTTCAATAAAATGAAAAAAAATGAAAAAAATAAAAAACAGGCAGCAACTGTATCTTAACACCTTCCAGCTCCCACTACAAGTGGTCTGACCATAAGAACAAACAAAACTATGGAGAAGGCACCAGCTTCAATGGAGATTTAGAATCCTACATGCAAGATGCAAAAGGATAATTCCAAAATCTTCAGAGGTCCTCAGCTTTTACTATGTTGTCCTAAATATATCTAAAATTCATCTCCCTACTTTCATCTTGGGTTAATTGAAAGAGAGAGAGTAATTGTTTAATGATAACCTCAATTTTAAAGATTAAAAGAGTTACGGAGATGGATGTTGATAAATGTTGCACATTAAAAATATGTTTAATAACATGAAATTGTACACTTAAAAATGGTTAAGATGGCTGAATATGGTGGCACACGTCTGTCTGTAATTGCAGCACTCTAGGAGACTAAGGCAGAAGTTCAAGCCCAGCATGGGAAACTTAGTGATTTAGCAAGACCCTGTCATAAACTAATAAACAAATAAGTGGGCTGGAGATGTAACTCATTGTTAAGGCTCTGAGTTCCATCACCAGAATGGCAAAAACAAAATAATAAATTTTGAGTTACAAGAATCTTATCACAATAAAACATTTACAATTATCAAATCTGTATTATTGTTAATATCAAACTGTATTCTTCAATATACAGTACAACAATAAAAGCAGCTCTGCTTGAGGCACCATTTATTCTACACAGAGTATATCATTTAATTTTCAATAATTCTGGGTTCCTATAGTAGCTTTGATACCGTTATAAGTGTGATATTGGTCATTAGGTTACCGCTCTGAGTCCCTGTTTTCTTAGCTGTGAAATGGGAAATCATATAAAAAAGTGCTGGTCTTTCACAAGCCTCCTGTTTTCTGTTTATCTCCCAGGTCTCTCTTAGCTATCTAGCCTTCATCACTAACTCAGTGATATCCTATATCTTCAAATGTCATATTCTTAATAATTTACCTCCCCTTACAGAAGTCCTACAAACAACTCTGGTATCTTAAGAATGTTCTACCTTGAGGGGCTGGGGAGATAGCTCAGAGGCTGTAGAGTCTGCCTGGCAAGCACAATCACTATGAGTCTGAACTGCATAGCAAGACCCTATATCAAGAAAAACAAATGAATTTACTACCTTGAGACCATAATTTTAAATGAACGAATCATAACAACATGTTTAAATATTGCATTGTTTGTCTTGTCTGAGAAATTTGAAGGGTAAATAACTAGCAAAATTAGTGATAGATACTGGGAAATAGGAAAACTTGCTCAGATGGGAAGTGGAACAAAGGAATGTGTTTATAACACATTCTTAGGGATTGTTTTATAACCAAAATTATTCTACTCATCTTTTTTTTCTTCCTTCCATTTTCATGTGTAAACTTTTGGAGTCTTACAAACATAATGTTATCTTTGTAGATGCGAATGGTATTGTTATCCCAAGCCTGCCTAGAGCTATTCCTTGTGGTGATTCCTCTTGAGTGAGCTATCACTTCCTCATGCTACTACTTAGAGGCCATGATCTGCCCAGTAGTAGAAATCTAACTGGCTCTGTTACAAATTGGCCTGCTATTTGGCCCTCTCCTGGGTAGAGAATTTCCAGCCACTTCTCTCATTATGTTTAAATCCATCATTGCTCATACAACAGAGCTGACACCATGACAAACACCCTCCTGGTTCTTATACCATTCCCAGTGGCTTTTACCTTGAGAGGATTTGTACTTTCTCCCCTGGTATCCAATTCACAAATGTTTCTAATTCTGGAATACTGATGATGTTATAAGTAGAGTGGCGAAATGATATGTCGTGACAGTAAGTATGCATGGGATGGGCCATGCAGGGTGTGCTTCTTAGAAGTTGTATTCCAAGCAGGCAGCAAGCAGTGCCATCCTTGCTTCCTGAAGCTGATTAGGTGCCAATCCAATTACAAGATGTATCTGTTCATTTCATACATTGCAAAAACATACTGATATTAGGAAACCCTTCAATTCACAGTAGAATATTCCCCTCAACAAGTGGTCTATTTTTCATGTTAGCCTAGCATATGCATAAGTCAATAGCACCTAAAAAATAGTAACCATTCACTAAGAGATGAGATGTCTACTGATAAATGTCTTATGTCATAGCAACAGTATACCAGGGAAAAAGGCACCTGGAACCGAATGACAAAATCTCTTCTAAAGACACACAATTAGATTGTAAGCTCAAATAGCAAATATTCATAGAGGTGCAAGATAATTGGTCCTTTATCTTCTCCTTATAAAAACAAAGGTTTATTTGCCCTTTAAATGGTCTAATAAAATTAAATTGGCACCATGTGCTGTGTGCTGAATACATATTCAGAAATAAGAACCAATAAAAAAGAAAAATCTAAAATTTGGAACAGTATAGAAAAACAATATAGAAATATAGCACAGTTGCCAATAGCACCTCCTCATCATGCAGCAGATCCCGAAGCAGCCATTTCTCCTGATAGCCTGAGATTACCAAATGGATCAAAGTACTTCAAAGGCAGAGGCTGTATGGCTTTGGAGTACTCCCTGAGGAAGGAAGGAGCAGGACAGGGCAGGGCCAGAAAAGGAATGACTTTACCAAGGAGAAATTCATGAAACTTTGAAACTGAATACACTACTCATAAAAACCAAATGATTTCTGGTATCCAAAATGTCTTTTAAAGTATATTTCCTATAATTCTTCCAAAGCCATTCATGTGAAGTTCTTCAGAGAAGAGATACAACAAAAACCTCATAATACAGCAATATAAGCATACAGCAATATAACTTCCAAACAAGAAAATCAGTCCTTACTAAATGATGAACACAAAACACAATAAAAAATAAAAATCCATTTGTCTCCTGATGTCTAATTTTGATGACCAGACACATAAATATTTATTTAATGAATGACAGAATATTGATAACACTTTTCTATATTAACTGGATAAATGAAGAAGAGAAATTGTGTTATCATTCAGTTATTTCACATTGAATATATTTGCTGTACTCAGAGATTATTATGTACACAAAAATTTGACTTAGAAATCTCAGAAGGCTTTATAGAAATTCCTGGAATACAATGATTCAGGTGTTCACTTAAATAAGGAAAAGGAGGGACACAGAATGAATCTTTCAGAATATTCCCTCTAAAGCATCTTGGAAGTTCTTAGTGAAGGTTGATCTATCTAGAGGTTATCTCCCTCCCTCCTAACAGAAGTTTGTGGAAGTTAACCAGAAGAAACTGAATGCATCTGCTTTCTGAAAGGAGTTTCTTTAACATTTTTATGGGCCTCTCCTAGTTCTTTCCAGTCTCACAAGACCAAAAACATCTTTCATAGATAAAACAGTATATTTTTTTGTTTCCTCTGTGTCTATCGCTGGAACTCATTCAAGGCCTCTATACTCATTGTATCCTCAAATGTCATGGCTACCTACCGGATGCTTCCAGTTAGTATCATCTATATCCTTCTGGAGCACAGACTGCTTCTTAGAGACAGATAAACACCAGCATGGAAAAGAGCATTGGCCATAGCATAAGTCTCAGGGTTCAAGATAGTAAAACACAATCACATAGTCACTAGGTCTATAGCAACATTTTGCAGAGCCTAAGCCCCATTAAGATCAGACTTTAACCAAACAATTAGGGATTCCATTTAAAAGACAAAGAGATAGTGAGACCTTAGTTATACACGGAAACAAAGGTCACAAACAAAAAAAAGTAAAATTAAATACAATTGACTAATTGACGATGTATTTGGCTGTTTTTCCCTCAGAGGGAAACCATGGACTATATGATTTCTGGGGCATTTAACCAAGTATAGCTATAATTATTATTATTTTTATAATATTAACCAAGTACAGCTATAATTATTGTTATTCCTATAATAATAGGGTTGATAGATCTTCACATTTTACATGTTTTGTGCTCATAATGGTTAATCTCAAAACAACTCTTTGGGTATGCTGTCCTTGCCAGTATGCAAGAGAGGATCTAGAGCTAAGAAAAAGGTAAAATGAAGGTCAAAGATTGAGTCAGCACTGACTGAGGCAATAGAACTGTATAATTTGCTTCTCAGTACCAATTTATGTCATCAGCTCTTACATGCTTACAGTATGAACAAAATTATACTGAGCCTATCAAAGAAACTAACAGAACACACACTTCCTGGCTTTCAAAAACTATCTTGGCCATTAATGGAAGTTTCAGTTCACACATATGAGGCAAGCGGACCACAACTGGGTCCAAGCATGTGATGATTAAGTGCCAGAATAAAGATTGAGGCTAAGTGCTTCTGGCCTCAGGAAAAGAATAGGTCTCCTAAGAATGTACGCAGCCACTAAAACCTCGGAGAAAGAGGTTTTGAAAGGTGGACAAGAATCAGCATGCCAGAGATTTGGGAAATGGCAGTTCACAATGGTCACACAACAGGAGCAAATACTCAGCAACTAAAATGGGTAGGATGGCATAGAAATATCACCTAGGCTGGAATACAAAGAACTATTGAAGAACTGTAGGAAATAATTTGAGATAAGTTATAGGTTCTTTCAATGGTGGAAAACCATGGCATAGAAAATAAATACCAACTCTTTATTGAACACCTACTATGTATAGCTCTGTCATTCTTTTTTCTTGTCAATGTAAACTCTAAGCTAAAAGTTTGAATTATATCTAACTAACAGTATGGATCATAGGCCCAGGCACTGGATCCCAATACCTAAAATGAGTCAGAGTATGATGAATTGCCTCATTTATATGTTTTTGGACTACCTCTGAGGACTGATTTGACAGTACACAGCTTCTCTCAGGCAATACCATTGTTATCTGAAAAGATAAAGCCTTTAATTTTGCATGTAATGCACAAGAGAATTACTGAGGCCTAATTCCTCTTCATCATGGAGGAAATGGACAATTCTTAGGAGGTTAGATGTATTCATCAGTAACACATAAAAGTTACAAGTTTATACATGACTGAGCAGCAAAGCTCTAGAGGGGGTTATTTTGTTTGCAGATGAAACTACATTCTGCAAGTTTCATGTGTTTACTTAATGCTAGCTATTTCTAGCTATTTTTAGTCCGATGCTTCTCCATGAAGAAAGTTAGGCACTTTAGGATGCAATCTTACTTTCAAGCCTTTGAAAGAGTATTGCAGTATGCAACAGAACAGAATCTAACTGCTCTATATAACTGCAAGAGATTAAAGAAATGCACTTGATCGCTTCTCAGCCTTTTGGCTAAGATTAAGTGTAAAAATACATTTGAATGATGTTCTGCACTAGTGGTTTCTCTTCTCACCTCAGAAATGGATTGAGTTCCAAAATATGTATAATCTGTCTGGTATACAGGTAACTTGAACAGCAGAGTGCTTGTTAAAATGTGTAGGATGTAGGCTGGAACTGAAGAGTTGTACAACACTGAACCTAACCCCATTGCATGTTAATGTTTCTGTGGGAAGCAGCATTCACTTTCCAATTTGAAAGTTCAGTAATACATGGTCCTTGATCACTCCCATCTGAGTCAGTGGGAGGAGAAACTCCTCCAGCTCACATCTTCATATGACAATTCGGTATGACTACAGCTGGGGGTCGAAGTGAGTTCAGATGGAGCTCAGAGTGTCTAGCAGGAAGAGATAGATTAGAGGAAATAGAAAAGGAATAAATCAGACCTCTGCAGGAAGTAATATGTAGTGGAAACCAAATCAGTGCTCATCTTGGGACAATGCACAGAGGTAGGCTGGTATACGGTGGTTAAGAAAAAAGTATATTATTTTATGAACCATAACACACATGCAAATACTTGATAACAAAAACATTAGTTTCTCAAACAATATTTACACTTACTCTGTGGATGCACTTTGGCATTTTTATTCTATTTTATTTATTTTTAAATGCTAAGATCTGATTCATTATAATGGTTTCATAAGCCACCAATGCATTTTATCATGCAATCTGCAAAACACTACTAAAGGAAAATAAAGCAAGATCAGATTTTTTTCATTCTTTCTTGCCTGCCTTACTTATCATATACTTGGTCTGGAATGAATCAGAAGTGAAACTAAAAAAAAAAAAAAAAAAAAAAAAAAAAAAAAAAAAAAAAAAAAAAAAAAAAAAAAAAAAAAAAAAAAAAAAAAAACAAAGACTGAGATAAGATTAGAGAAGGTAGCTTCCAGGCCACACACAGTAAAGAATGTGGAAAGAATAGGTGAGCTCATGTCATCACCATGAGTTCCCTAGTAAAAGGTCATGTAAAATGGCACTTGGGCACATAACACTCCATCTTCAGCATCTGGCAAAGTATATGGTATTATTCAGTTGACATTGACTTTGAAAAGTGTATTAAATTTACATACATAAATCATAGGATGCTTGAGCATACATTTCCCATCATAACCTGCAGATCAGAACCTACACTTTGCAAATCTCAGAATTGACAGGGCTTGTTGTTAAAAGTTTTACTTCCCTTTTTGTCTCTCCCCCAGTGACATCCATCCTGCATTGAACTGTCCCCAACTGGAAAGATACTCTGCTAAATGACAACTTAAAGACTCAGATGTTTTTTGACTCTCACTAACAATGGAGAAGATATGAAGCCTTCATATATCACCATAAGGCAAATAACTGCCTGATTAATTGGCAGTTCCTATTAATCATTAGAAAATTTTCCTTTCACCAACCAAAAAATTATAAAATTCCCTGAAACAGTGTTTAGAACATAGTGAGCACTGAATAAATTTTGGTTGAATTAGAATCTGAAGCATCTAAGTGAGTTGATTTAGGCGACAACTTTAGTAGAACATTCTAGGCTAGCACTGTCTGTGATGAAGGAAATGTTGCATGTTGCCGCTAGCTACATGTTGCTATGGAGCATTTGAAATGTGCCTGGCTATTGTATCTGAGAGACTTAATTTTAAATTTTCTTTACTTTAATTAATTTAACTTTAAATAGCCACATGAGGCTAGTGACTACCAGATTGGACTAAACATATCTAGACAGTCACTAGATATAAAAAACACATTTTCACATGTGTCTCTAACTGCTGCCTTAAATAAGCACTATTGTTTTCTAAATTATATCCAAGACCTATGCAATATTTCTGCATCAAAGGTGTCCTTCCACCGTAGGACAAAGAGGTATAGAGGGATAAGTGAAAGCAAGTTTAAAGTGCTTTGTTCTCAGATGCAAGGGAGGTTACCTGTTCCCAATCAAAATCAAAGCAGCTTTTGAATAGAAAACATTAGGGCCCTGAAATGTCCTACAAGAGCCAAAGAGGTTTGCCTGAATATAGGCCTTATAGTGACAGACTAATACATCTGCCTGAACTTCCATAGCACAAAGTTCTACACAGATTCGGACTATCCTCCAAGCCATGATCAGGAAATTACTTTTAAAAACCTGACCAGTTGAATCTAAGGTAAAAGAACTGCCTTTAATTCAAACTTGCTGCAGATGTAGCTTAGTAGTAAAGCACTAGCCTTATACCAGTACTTATATCTGTATAGCTAGATTACATAGAATTTTAATGCAGCCATAACGTAAACAGTTTGTATATCCACCAGTGTTGGGTCTTGAGAAGATGGCTTTTCATTGTTCCATTGGTGTTTCATTGGGAAATTTTATGAAATTACTATCTCTTTAGAGTCTGCTAGCAAGGATGAAAATTAAAAACCACAGATTCTAGCAGCTCAACAGACAACAATTAATTGAACTGTAAAATGGGTAGACCATTGCTTCTTGAAAATAAAAGTCAGTGAATCAGCTTTTGATCATAGGTAACGACACTCTGTATGTTAGCAGGTGGAAAGGAAGAACTTTACACATTATTCATTAAAGGACACTTTTCTGTCTCCTTATCTTCTGCTCTCAGAATCCTTTCTTCAACTCTGAAAACTCAATGACAAAGATATATAGTGAGTGGTGATAAGAAAGAGAAGCAATCCATTCCACTTATTTTTACTAAGATTCAGGCCTCTGAGCATGTCTAAAAAACCAGTCATCATATTGTTATTAATCATTCATATTGTCTAAATTACAAATGTATGAAAGTACATTTGGAGAAAACTAAGGAACTCTAAGAAAAAAAGTGTGTATTACCTAAGTATTTTGGAAAGTATAAGAGTAAAAGTAGAAGTAGTTTGCTAAGCAATTCTGTCCTTGGCACTGCTCTCATCAGTATTTTTGTCAATAATTTCTATAATACCACCCAAAAGCAACTGCACAAATTTACGTAACTTGGAGCAATAGCTAACAAACTTGTTAACCAAATGAAGATTTAAAATGAAGCTAAGAAGCTGATCAAAACCATGTGAATATTTTCAAAGAGTACACGTCTTTATTTAGAGAAATAATTCAAAAAGAATGGGAAAAAGTATATATTCCTTATCGATGATAAACCTGAATGTTTTACTATCTGTATACATTTTTAATTATGAAATATTTCAAAACTATAGAAAATAGTGAGACAAATATTACTTAGCTTTGAAAATGATTTTCATT
This sequence comes from Ctenomys sociabilis, assembly GCA_004027165.1. Lineage (NCBI taxonomy): Eukaryota > Metazoa > Chordata > Mammalia > Rodentia > Ctenomyidae > Ctenomys > Ctenomys sociabilis. The sequence continues at coordinate 45,265 of PVKA01011265.1, forward strand.
TGGGGGCCCAACTCACCCTTGCCCTACAACATGGGCTACAAAATGAAAGAAAATGATTTCTAGATACCATACAGCATGATGTCAATTGTGAATCTCATTTGTCCATGAAAAATCTTAAGCCTAATCCAACAGCATTTATAAGAGTATTATCCCCTGCACAGCTTTAGAAATTGTTTCATTGTGCCTGGATTACTGGGTCAATTAGTTTTCCAATTAAGAGTCTTGCTAAATCTCACGTAAAATGAATTGCAAAGCAAGACAGGTCCCTGACCATTAGATGACTGATGAAGACATATGGGTGGTTGGGACTGAGAAGAATAACAATCCTTTTGAGATTTTTTTTTGTTTTTTATGTGTGGATGGTGCTTACTGACAACAAAGTACCAGTGCTACTTACTCACTGAAACCTGGATATTAGATTTTTTTCCCTCTTTTATAGGGAACGTTCAGCTATTACTTCCATTATTTCTCTGGATATTCCTGTGAAATGAGTAAAGCAGTTGTTAGTATGCTTTTCTCTACATATGCCTGTGAAGTGAGTTGTTAGTATGCTGCTTACAAATGACAAAACAGAAGCCCAACAAGGTGACTAGATGACAACATCACGTACTGAGAACATAACATTTATTTAATAAATTAATAAGAAAATAATGTAAATGGTCAAGGAGATAGATCATTGATACAGTGATTGCCTAGGAAGCACAAGATCCCGAGTTCAATTCCTGACACCAAACAAATAATATATAATATAATGTAATATAATATAATATAATATAATATAATATAATATAATATAATTAAAACAATTTAAAACCCACCTCTGACTACTGGGCTACAATGCTTAACCATTTTATCTTGATATAGAAAGGTCTATCCCCCTACTGGGAATTTTCTCAAAGGAACTAAAAGCATCATATCATAGTGACATATGTCTACCTATGTTTATAGCAGCACACTTTGTGATAGCCAAATCTTGGAAACAACCAAGTTGCCCATCACATGAGGAATGGTTGAAAATATGTGGTATTTCTATACAGTGGAGTATTATTCAGCTGTAAAGAATGATAAACTTGAAGCATTTATATTGAAGTGGATGCCACTTGAACATACACTCATAAGTGAAATAAACCAGACACACATGTACAAATAGTATATGAAATCAAAAGAAGAAATGCAAATAGAAATGTATAACAACAACTAAAAAGTATTTAGTCAGATAGTTAGGGTAAACTGAATGGCATGTGTTGCAGGGTAATAATCAGCTTCTCTTCTGGATGGTTGACAACCTAAGTTTGCAGATCAAAAATTGGAGAAATGGAAGGGCCACAAGGTCAACCAACATTTTGGCCCTAGCCTTTCAAATCAGTCAAGACTCAGGACATAGGAGAACTGGTAATGTAACATCATGTAACTCAGTTGTGCCCCAAATTTTCTGATCAAGGAGATTATAGAGCCACAGACAAATGGGATCGATGATCTATAGTGTGCCTAAGGAGAGTCACATGCAGAGAAAACATTCTCTCAGACTTTCACAGAGAGCAAACTGGTCAAGCAATAGCTCTGACTAATCCATATAGCTGACACTGACAAAGGATCCACAAAGTAAGGTACAGGTTTACAGGATAAACCCTGAGGGGAATTGATTGACCTCATGAGATACAAAAGTTACATTTTTTGTTATATAGGTCTTGCTTTAGCTCGGTCTTAACCATCCAGCAAAAAAGTATAAAAACGAGGTATATAAAATAAAGCCATAATAATAAGCTGAGCTGTAAATTGCTCCCCAACAACTTCTTCAAATAACCCATTACTATTGTGGACTGCTGAACTGTGTTGGATTATTTCGCTGAATTCAAGCACCTATAACAATTGAATGACAATAGAAAACCCATTTTTGATAGGACTAAACAAAAAAGGAAGGATAAAAAGGAAGAATCATTCTGTGTTTGGATAAACTGTACAGTTAGAATGAATACTCAGTACTTTTGCATAATTCTATGAGAAGAAAGATTTGCACTAATAGTGTTTGGGCAGGATATCCTGTCTACTTCTTGTACTCAGGATATCCACTAGGAAGATAGCAATGTAAAAAGTATTAATTATTGAAACTCTACTATATTTCAGCTTTAAAGAAAGATAGGTATACAGCTACATTCTCTTAATTCATCGATTAGAGGAATCTGCTCTATTAGTGTTTGTAGATGAGTATCATGTGTGCACCTTGTACAACAAAAAGCCACTATGAAAACAATGTGCAATGTATTAATTGTTGAATCTGTCCTACTAATTTGATTTGAAACTGTCTCATTGCTATTTGCTCTTCAACAAAATGAAATATAATAAAATAAAAGGTCTGAAATGCACCCTCTTATCCTGACCCCTTCTAGCATTTCTCCTTCAAGTTCTGACGTTGTTATGGAAGAGTAATTTATATTACAGATTTAAAATAAAATTTCCAAACTATATGCATTTGTATGTAGTGCCTGCATTGGTAAACAGTTATATTAAAGTAGCTCAAATGTTAATAATGAGTGTTTTTCTTGCCAGCATTTAGATGCATGACATATAATTGCAAAAATAACCACTTAGGCTATCAAAAGGCAGTGTGCTCTTGGCACAGAACAAACTGTTCCACAGAATTAACCCCAAGATGATAATTAAACCATGGAATCATCAGCTGGAGAATGGAACAGACACCTCTGACTCTAGAACCTAGTATCCCAAACCAAATGGAATTTAGGGTGAATGGGTTCTGATTTGTCTGAACTCAGTGAAGATAGAGCTGACTAGAACCCCTCATTCACCCTACAATTTGCACCCTTTATTTATTTATTTATTTATTTAATATATTTAGTTCAAGATCTTCAAGGTCTCACTACACAGATCTGACTCACAGTGATTCTCCTGTTTTCAGCCTCCCAAGCTCTGGGATTATGGGCACACGCCACTATATCCAGTCTCAGTTGCTATCTCAGCACACACAGGTTGGACCAGCACGGCACTGCATGCCAGGGATCAAATCCTGGTCCCTACATGTGCCTAAACAGGCACTTTAGCCTACTAACCTATCTGGCTGGCATTCCACCCTCTAAATAACTTTGTCTACTTCCCCAAATTAAACACAAATGACAAACTACAGGGCATGGCCAGGAAACTACAATAGCTTCTTATTTGGTGGGGTTTTCAGGGTCCAAAATATCAACTCTTCCAAAATTTCTACCATTAAAAGACGTATTTAGAGATCTAGGTATGTATGCATTTTCACTGGGTTAAAGCTTTGCTCAATTCAAGAAGGAACTCATAAGGTAAGCCTGTTCTCAATGTAAGGGAGGAATGATGTTGCCCTCTAAGGACAATTAAGGAGGTCTTGAGGGATTTTTTTTTTTTTTTTGAGGAACTGGGTATTGAACTCAGGCCCTTGTGCCTGCCAAGGAAGCACTTATTCCACTGACCCATTTCCCCAGTCCCTGAAGAATTTTTACAGTTGATAAGATGGTTAAGGCATCTGTGGCTGTCACAAAAAGAACTGGGGTATGCTTCTGGAATCTGATAGGTAGACTCCAGAAATGCTCCTAAACATCCTTCAGTGCACAGGACAAGCTTTCACAATAACTGTTCAATTCAAAATGTCAATAGTGCCAAGACTGAGACAAGCTGAGCTTCTTCATTTGTAAAGCTTCATATATTAGTCCATTAACAACTCATATATGGCATAGAACCTTACAGAGATAGGGATTGAGATAGATATATCTTGATTGATCAGTTGGAACAAAAAAAGAGGAAGAGTAACCTGATAGAAGTAGCAATAGACTGCAAAAAAATTAGAAGGAGGTGACAAGATAAGAGACTATTCGCATATCTTAAGAGAGAAAAAAGAACCTAAATGAAGATGAACAGGAGATAGATAATCCATATGCTTTAAGCCATTTTTAAAGAATGGTACAAATTTTGGGAGTCTAATTATATATATTAGATACTAGTCATTTATTTAATAAATATCTGACAAAAATTTTATGGATTACCTCTTCACCCTTTTGGTGGTTTCCTTTGCTGTACAGAAGCTTTTTAATTTGATATGATCCAATTTGTTAGCTCTTATTATTTCTTGTATGACGGGTCCTGTTCAGAAAGCCTTTGCCCATACCTATATCTTCAAGTACTTGATCCAGTTTGTCTTTGAGCAGATTAACTGTTTCTGTTTTAATATTTAGACATTGGATCCATTTTAATTTTAGCATAGTGTATGGTGAGAGATATGGATGTAAATTACATCATTAGTGTGTGAATAGCAATTTTTGCCACGACCATTTGTCAAAGAGGCTATCTTTTCTCTAGAGTTGTCTCTGCATCCTCTGTGTTGTTCATAAAACATACAAAAATCTCTGTTTATGTTTTCTTTTGTTTTTGTCAATACCATGATGTCTTTATCATTGTACCTTTGTAGTATAACTTGATGTCTGGACTTGTGGTACCATCTGCTTATCCCTTGTTTTCTACAATTTGTTTTTTTATGCAAGGTCTTCTGGTTCTATACAAATTTTAGGATTGTTTTCTCTAGTTCTGTGAATGATGCTACTTGTATTTTGAGTGGGACTATGCTAAATTTATATCACTGTTTTGACAGTGTGGCCATTTTGACTATATTGGTTCTACCTCTGCAGAAACAGAGATTACCTCTGAATTTACTGACATCTTTTTTGTTGCTTTTTTTTAAAGAGCAGAATAGATTTAGTGAGGGAAAGAAAGCTTCTGTCCAAGAGAAGGACAGGAGGGGGCCTGAGCAGGTAGTTCCCCAATGACATCATTTTTAATTTCCTCTTTCAGAATACTTTATTTTTTCTTGTAGAGGTCTTTAATTTCTTTGGTTAGGTTGACTCCTAAGTATCTAATTTCACAAGGAATGCTATTGTGAATGTTGAGCACCTGAAATAGACACTTTTCAGATGAAGAAATGCAAATGGCCAATAAATACATGAAACAATGAACAACATTATTGGCCATTCAAGAAATCCAAATTAAAACAACACTGAAATTCCACCTCACCAGAAGTATGGCTGTATTTATGAATATAATAATAACAGTCACTTGAGAGGCTGCAGAAAAAATAAAACTTCCTCATTATTGGTGGGAGTGTAAAGTGGTAAAACCACCATGGGAATCTGTGTGGAGATTCCTCCAAAAATTAAAAATAGAAATTCCATTTGCTCCAGGTATTCCCTCACTAGATATCTTCTCAGAAGAGGTAAAGATATAGTGGCATAGCAGTGCAGAGTTCATAATAGCTAAATGTAGGAAACAGCCTAAACATGTGTCAACAAGTGAGTGGATTAACAAAATCTGACATTTATACATAATGAAGAAATATACATAATGGAGAAATACCTTCCCATAAAGAGGATTAATCTTTAGTTATTTGCATGGAAAGTGGATGCACTTTGAGACCATGATATTAAATGGAGCAAATCAGACAGACAAACTGTCATGGTTTCTCTTATATGAGATCAAGGGCCAGCCAGATAGCTCAGCAGCAGACTAAAGTGCCTAGTTAGGCAGATGCAGGGGCTGGGGTTCAATCACTGGCATGCTGCGCCAGCCCCACCCCTCAGGTGCACTGAGACAGTGATTGAGACTGGATGTAGTGATGCATGCCTGTAATCTCAGTGCTTGGGAGGCTGAAAACAGAAAAATCACTAGGAGTACGATCTACATAGTGAGACTATGTAAACCCTGCACTAGATACAAAAAAATAGAAAAGTGGACCTTATCTCACACATATGAGAAGTAGGCTAAGAGGTATAGGGAGGTGAAAGAAGTTGGAGAGGATTAAAAAGGGAATTGAGAAATAGCATGCAGCTGTACCAACTCCGCATGATAAAATAATCACAATATACTACAATCATGTATCAATAAGAAGAAATACAAGAGTATGTTATCTTTCCCATCACTTAGACACAATGACTGTCATCCACAACTTAATTGAAAAGTTTCATTTGGCCCAGTTTTTAAGAGGATTAAGTTCATGGTTAGCTGGCTCCAAGGCAAGAACATCATGGTGGAAGGGCATGGCAGAGCAAAGCTGCTGGGAAGCAGAGCATGGCAAGTACATCATAGAGGAAAGGGGACCATACATGGTATCCAAGGCTATTCCGCCATGACCCAGCCAGACACCCCCAAGGGTGTACCTTAGTAATCTTCTAAGCGTTTCTTAATTTGTTTAAGTTGTAATATCAGGATTAATAGCCAAGGAGAGAGAGAGAGAGAGAGAGAGAGAGAGAGAGAGTAGTAAAAGTGATCCTTAAGACACTAGCTTGGGTGACAAGAAGAAGAGATAGGCACTAGATAAACTGAAACAAGGGACAGACCCCAGAGTAGAGGAAGGAAGTGAAAAAGTAATTTCTTGCATCTGTGGTTTTCTAAAGGCTATTCCATAAGTAGCTAGAAATGTGGATCTAACTGGTCGAGAGTGTAGCTGAAGCCACAAATGTCTAGCTGAAATTTATCCAAGTGGAAAGAGTGAAGAAAAGTGCTCTGCCTTGCAGGACCTATCTGTATAAATAATATATACCAGTCTTAACAAAAAAATCTATGAAGAAAATATTTAAAATTTTAGTGTAAGAAAGGGGCCAGGAATGAAGTGCTATAAAGAAAGATAGACTTCAGGCTTCTATAGGTTAATGGATGCAATTGGAGGCCAAACTCCTCAGTGAAATAAATCAGACTCACGTGTGTAAATAGTGTATTGTCTCCCTATTTTAAGAAACTAAAAGTATAAATAAGATCCAAAAGTTACAGTAGATACTGTGAAAGGAAAAGAAAATCTTCAAAAAGAAAGAAAAACTGGGATGACCAAAGGAAAAAATAAAAAATGAGGAAAAATATATGTGTATACATACAAAAGATAGCTAAGATAATTGTAGTACTAATTTCTATTAGTGCGATAAAAGGAACAGTTACTGCTTCTTTTGTTTGACCAATCTTGCGTGCCTATATCTGGCAATGTGAGCAACAATGGTAATAACCATTGTTAACTTCTTATTGTCTCAGTTTGAAATTATGTATCTTTTTTTAATTTTTTTCCTCTTTAAAATAAAAAAAAAAAATTGAAAAGAAGAGAAAATAGTCAGGGACAAAATCTTCAAATGTCTTCATTGAAAGGTCAGACTAAGAACAAACTGATAAAGAGCATTAAAAAAAAAGTGAAGCCCACAGCATTTGGAGCTCAGCAAATAAGTGGAGTTGCCAGTAAGAATTGGCTGACAGCATCAAATATTGTTCACCAATCGAGTCCAGTAATATCTTTGAATACAGTTGGATTTGGCAAGTGAGAGGGCATCATCAAATTTGAGAATAGTTTCAGTAGAGTAACGGAAGTGGATACTAGGCTGTAGAACTTGAGGACTGCAAATTATCATCATTCCATTATTAGAAGGATGGTAGAGAAATTAGTATACTTTTTTCTAGAGCTGGCAGGGACATTGGGGGAAAAGAGTTATTTAGCAGATGTTGATCCTGAGAGGAAAAAGACAGCACAAGGACTACAGACAGAAGTATGAATAGCTAATAGCTATTATGCATCTCTTGAGTACATCCATTGCATTTTTGAGCTTCCTGTAAAACTAAGTTGAAGACATGTGTAATTGGAATTAGATACCATCATATGGCACCCAGGAAGCCCAGTGGGTAAAGTTGAACTCATCAGAGCTGCCCCACAAGGGAAGTGATGAGATCCCTTGATAATGGGAGGATCCAAGGAGAGGAAACGTGACCTGACAAGAGGCTCCTCCACTGAATAGAAAGGTAGACTAGATTAAAGTCTATCTCTTGAGCTTCTCAAAGCAATAATATTTTAAGTCAAAAAGGTGGGTAGAGTATACATTGATCCAGATTAATATATCAAAAATTAGTATATTAGTTTACTAATATAATTTAGTATGTTAGTTTTCATTTTTTTTTTTTTTGGCAAACAAATTACCACATGTTCAGTGGCTTAAAACAATGTATGTTTTATCTTCCGGCTTTGTAAGTAATAAGTATAATGAGAGTCTGATCATTCTAGAATCAACGTGTCATCATGATTATATTCCTACATACAGTCTATCAGGGAGAACCTCTTTGCTTACCTTTCCAAATTCTAGAGGCCCTTGTATTCCTTCACCCATGGTGTCCTAACTTCAAAATTAAACAGCAACCATTGAAGATTTTCCTGTATCTTGAAACTTGATACTGTCTTTCTTTGTCTCTACCACATTTAAAGAGCCTCATGATTACATTAGGCCACACTGCTAATGTAGAATAATCTATTTTAGAGTCTCCCAATTAGCAACCTTATTTCCATCTATAGCCTTAACTCCTCTTTACTTTATAATCTAACTCAGGTTGGAACATCAAGATCTAAATGTCTTTTGTGGAGGGATATGATTTTGCCCACATAATAGGAGATACCAGTATTGTACTAGGTGATATATTGTGTCAACTTGAGAAGTTTAGAAGTTCAACTAAGTGATTCAGCAAACAGCCAGGATTCTTAATTTGTAAATATCCTCATCCTGTGCAAGAGAAGGGCACAGATATTGTGTGAATTTTACAACACTAGCCCCAAGGTAGCTTGTTTATAATAGAAGGAGGGGAGAGAGGCTGGTTAGAAACCGCAGCTTCTGCTTTGCTGTTTGTTGCTGCCATGAACTTCTGCTCTCTACCTTGTGCCACTCTGTCTAGGAGCCACCCGAGTATGACCTGAAACCTCCACAAACTGTGAGCTAAATAAACCTTTTCTACCTTAATTTGGGGTGTTGGGCATTTTGTCCCAGGAACAAGTAAAATGTAACTGAGCTAGGTATGAATATAGATATCATATAATCTCTGCTTGAGAGATTGTTATAACTTATCAACAAGTTCATCATCATTCCAGAAGAAACAAAGAACTGTTGTTGACCTTATAAACACACACACACACACACACACACACACACACACACATACACACACACATTTATTTCACTAAACTGTAAATCCACTGTGGACAAAAACCACAGATTTAGCAAGCACTGGACTGTATGATCTTCTAAGACCCCTCTCTGGGCTGTTTGTTTGATCTACTGTACTCTGGTGTTACATAGAAAACCTTCTCTTGACATATCACTATCAATTTCTTCATAAGTGTATTTTTCTACTTCTTGCTTGTTTCAAATGTGATCATCAGGTCAGCAAGAGACTTCTGTTTCTTTTATTCCCCTTTATTCAAAGAAGTATGAAAGGTGTTCTGTAAATGATAAGAAATATTGTTATTCTGATTGTTGGGATAATCAAGTTGTTTGACATTTTTGCTAGGAAGCCTTTTGTAATACATGCAGCATAATTAGTTGCCACACTGTACGATAACAATACCTGTCCCAGCCTCACAGACTTTGGGACTATAAATAAAAGTGTGACAGCTGGCTCCAGCCTTGCTTGTCACTCACTATTGAAGAAAACGCAGTTGGGGAGCTACACTAGAGTCCCCAAGAATCCAGGGTGTAGTCAGAAATGACATCCTCAGTAAGAGAATTTTGGTATTTTGTTCATGTGAAGGGATGACTACAAGTTCTCTTTGGAAATACACAACCAAGCTATCATACACTGAGGAGGTTCAGAGGTCCCAGGGGGGAACAACATTTTAGTAGCACAAAGGCATTGTATGGGAAGAGAACAGCAGGACAATAGCACATTCAGGAGCCAAATGAGCAAGGGTTCTTTCTTAACTATTTTACAGAAATGTGAGTAGCAAAAAACACTGAAGGAAAGATAGAGGAGAAAAAAAGCAAAGAAAGGGGGACAGGGAGATGTCTCAGTAGAATAAGTGCTTCCCTGGCAAGCGCAAGAGCCTGAGTTCAATCCCCAGTTCTGCAAAAATAAGCAAACAAAATTGGTTACTATGGTAAACATAATATGATAGAGCTAACAGAGGGCAAAGGATGATTTAAAAAAGGAAAAAAGGTGGTCACATAAAACCAACATTCTTGTTTATCTCACTTATGGTATTTTACCCTCATTGGTATATGTTTGAAGACACCAGCATGTTTTCTCATTTTTGTGTCTTCCAATGCCTATATCAGTGCCTACTATAGAGTAGGTGTTGAGGCAGTTGTTGAATAAGAAAAGCTAGCATTAATTATTCCCAACACTATGTTTAACATAAATGAACTGATTTCAACTTTCACAACAATGCCAATAAAGTCACTATTATTGTTCCAATGTTACAGAGGTATAGAGATAGTAAATAACTTGTCTAACAAGAGATGTATGCATGATGTAGCCTATACAACATAATACCAGAATCTGTCTGTGTGGTAACAATCCTATACTAAGATTCTGACAGGTTAAGAAACGTTTAAAGTTACACACCTAATGATTGGAACAAAAGCCTGCCTGACTCAGAATCCAATGTCCTTCCTTCTACACTTCATGACTTTTGCCAAGACAAATACTTCTTCAACCAGCATTTTAAAAAGGACATATCTCTGACAAAATCGTTAGATGTGGCTCAGTAAAGATTCAGAATAAAGAAACATATATCCCTCCAAAGAATCATGAGGATCAAATAACACCAATCTAACTAGCTGGTGGTCAGTTTGTAAACTGGCAAAAGCAGTTAAGATAAGCCATGGGAAAGCCCTGGTGGCTTTACCTGTGCTGCACTAGCTGACGTTTAGGCTTGGCAGGTCAATCACTTTCATTCCAGGCACATTCTGACTCGCTGCTCTACCCAGCTCTGGAACAGGGATGGTGGGGAGGTGCTGATAAAGCATTTCTAAGAGACTGGTTCATAATTTATTGTGACCTTGTACAAGACACTTCCTTTTTTGTGTTACAGTTCCTTCCTGAGAGGGAGGCACAAGATCAGAAGAGCTCCACTTTATCTCTTTTACATATTGAACTTTTTCACTTAAGATTTCATTTGGAGGAAGGATTCCTCCATGAGTTAATATGCTTGAAAAAATCATTAAAATATCAAGTTCTTTCTAGCACATTCTAAAGGTCTCAAGACATAGAGACTGTCCTGGGTGTCAGTTCAGTGTTCCATTTTTGCCTCACTTCATGCAGACAGAAATGGGTCCACAAATCTGCTGTGAGAGATCATACCCAAGACTTTTGTGTCCCAGAGTCTTTCAGAGGATTTTAATCCAGTCCTCCTATGGCACCTATTTTTCCATTAGGCTCCTCCTAATTGAATCTTCTATTTATGTTGCCTTTATTTGTGTGCAAGGATAACTCCACAAGAATCAGTATTTGCAGGTCAGCTGTACTTCCATTTTATTAAAAAAAATGTGTAGATGTTTTACACATTTTCTCTTCTTATTCTTCTTACTGATGTCCACCGCTGTATATCTGCATTTTAGATTATAGTAGTGTACTATTCCCTGAGCATTGCTGTTGATCTGCAAAGACCATTGTGTGAGTCACACCCAATGCTCTGCGCTTCACTTGAAATTCTTTTACTTTCAGTAGGTTCCCTCACACCTGCTCCCCACGCATTTTATAAGGTCTGTCTTTATTATGTTTGGCTCATTTTCTACACAGGTTTTAAAATGTCACTGGGTGCACCTTGTTGAAGATAATTCACAGTTTTACTGAAGTCTGGGATTCACATGCACAGTATAATTCCCTTGTTATAAAGCTTTTAAAGAGTAAAATAACAATCTGTTAGGTGCATGATAGTTCAAGATAATGTAAATACAAAATTTAAGATAAGGATTGAGAAGACAAAAGCTGTGACATGAAATAGAGTAACAACACATAGGTGAAAAGAGTATTAGTAACTAAATAACTTGGGTTGAGTAATAAGTTCGTAGGTGTTCATCACAGCCTATATAAATCAATAACTAAAAGCAAATAAAGTATGACTGATCCCATGTAAGAACTACTAATGATTCCAAACTCTCGTGTTCAAAAGCAATGGCTAAAATAGTAATATATTAAGCAAAATCTCACCAACATACCATAGTAACTTTTATTCTCTATTTCCTTCCAGTATGTTAGGGCCTTTTTGAAATTTGAAGTGGATCATAGTTATAGGTTCCCCATGTTTGTTAGTTCATTTTCCCCTGAATTATCATATATATATCTGATAAAGTTTAGGTTTTTCTTAAAAATACATTGTATTTCCCCATAAATCTATTTTTGTGTAGTTTTTGGACCTTCCTCTCTCACACACTAGCTGGTATAGACTTAAGAATTATCAGCTATCCTCTGAATCATTTGGTTGAAAGGGTAATGGTTACATGCTTCAGCATTCCAACCTCATGACCATTAGTGTCTTAGTTACTTTCTCATCATTGAAACATAATAGCTGAAACCCACAACTTTAAGGAGGAGAGGATTATTTTGACTTACTCTTTGTAGTGGTCTCACTCCATAGTTGGCTGCCTCCAAGGGTGGCATGGTAGAGGAACATCACAGAGGACAATGGCTCATGGCAAGTAGGAAGCAGAAAGAGGGACCAAAGTAGGAGGGAGGTAGAACTTTCCAGGCTATATCACTAGGAACCTATCTCATCTCACCAGGTTTTACTACCCAATATCACATCTAGGCATTAAAAATAACATTTAGTAAGGACAAGTTTTCTGTAGGCTTACCAAATAAGATTTGCCCCATTTAATTTGATTTTTTGAGAAACAACAATATTTTTAGTATACATGCATATTTGAGGACATTCTTATACAAGAAAAATTGTCATCTGAAATCCAAATTTAATTGGTTGTCTTCCATTATTATTTGATAAATCTGGAAATTTTACATTGTGTGGGCCAACAATTACTCTTTAATGACATTGTTGGATTTGGTTTCCAAATGTAGTCAGACACACTCACAATCAAATCCTGAATCCTCTGATTAACATTGACAACATATTTTGACCTCAGTATTGTAACCTATTAGTTGTGGAGGCAACATTTCATAAGGTTTGTGGGAATATTAAATGAAATAATAGTTGTGTAGTACTTAATATAGTGCCTAAATGAGTAGAATTATAAAAATTATTGGCTATTATTTACTATTAGTGCCAATGGCTGTTATTATTGTCACCTGTCATTATTCTAGTTTTCATCAACATTGTCAATTTTATACAGAACATTATATGTATTGACCAAGATTTGACCTAATGGTGTGAAATTCTCCATTTATGGAATTAATTTGAGAATGGGATTTTTCTTTTACTGTCTCCTTTGATGATGATTGAGGTGTCTTTTCTGTTTCTGAGTGCACCTTTTGATTTATTCTCTGGTTGGCTTTTTCTTTCTAAAATTAGGACCTTTTAGGTGCATGCATTTTGTGATCACTAAGAATTCCTGAATTTGGAAGTTACGTATCCTACTTGGACATGATTAAGTGACTGATAATCTTTGAAATGCTGCCCTCAAGGCAATGACTAATGAGTTTTGCCAATAAAAGAGAACATCCCTAGTCAACATGTATTTAAATAGATACATGGAAAATAAGATACCATAGACAGAACTCTCCATTTTTACAACAGGTTTAACAATCAATCAAAATTAATTTTCTACTTGTTTTCAATGGCCACCTTATTTCTGATGTGAAATACCTTTATTGTTTCTCCTTTCAGAGAGAACTCCAAAGCCTATAATTCTCTTTTCCCACCCACTTTTTCCTATCAAAACTTATCCTTCTGATTTCCCACAGATTCTGAAATCTAATTGGACATGTTAGTTCTTAATTTTACCATTATAAAGCTAAAATCAATTCTACTTAATCTCCCTCCCAAGCCATAAATTTTTTCTCAACATTCTAAAATTAAAAAAGTAAGCCTAAAAGTGGCATTTAGGGTTTCTTAGCAGATAAAGGAGACCATGCAAAACCCCTTAAGTCACACCCCATTATGCCCGTTATGCTTGCTTCGCATGAATGGAAGGGAGCAGTGGTGCAGATAATTTAAAGATCATTTCCACTTGGTTTGGGAATGCACCAAATGGTGTTGTTGTAGCTGATTTGCTTTACTAATTTTGTTCTACTGAAGCTAATATTGAAATTATTTCACATTTTTAAGCACATCTAGGCCAGAAGATCGCAGAGATAGTAGCAGGGCCCACTTTGAAGTGAAGAAAAACTGACAAGAAGTATAAGGGGAACCCAAACCTTCCCCATGTGGACCCATGAGTCTATAAGATGATCCAAAAAAGGACCAAGATAGAAAATTGATAATTGCACATTGAGCAGAACAGGAAGCCACCTTCCTGGTATGACTAAATGGGCACCAAAAGACCAGTCACTCTTATAGCCTTCTCAAAATCCTACGTCCTCTATATTAGTAGTCTATACAAAGGCTGATAACATAATTGTGATGGAAGCATTATGTAACCTAGGAAGAGCAACACAGTGGACACACTAGCATTAGTCTGACTACATTTTCCATCATCATTGTCACTTAGGCAAAAAGACATTGAGAGGAGAGGAAAGATTTTGTTGGGAACATGGCTACCCTAAGAAGCTTCTATAACACTCTGGTGGGAAGACAAGAACCCCTAATGCCTTAGAGGTGAGCTTGCAAGGTTACTGAAAGGGAACACAACTTTAATCTCTTTCCTTCCCACATGTTCCTAGTTTCTTTCTCAAGGTACACATAGACAATGTGTAACTATTTCAGATACATCCTTTCCTCTCTCATTTATCTCCTGCTGAGCAACTAGGCTTTCAAGGGCTCCTAGAGATTTTCTGAGGTCTTCATTTTCCTGTGAGGTATGCAATTCAGAGCCTAACTGTACACTGAATTTCCAACCCTATAAACTGCAACAAGGGACAATGGGCCTATTGAAATTTCTTTCTCTTTTTCTCATTGCAGTCTGTTCCCAGTTCTCAAGAGGAGTTTATGCAATCTTTGGATTCTATGACCAGATGTCAATGAACACCCTAACCTCCTTCTGTGGGGCCCTGCACACATCCTTTGTCACGCCCAGCTTCCCCACTGATGCGGATGTGCAGTTCGTCATCCAGATGCGCCCAGCCTTGAAGGGCGCTATTCTGAGTCTTCTTGGTCACTACAAGTGGGAGAAGTTTGTGTACCTCTATGACACAGAACGAGGTAAGATGATGTATCATCTAATAGTGGTATTCAATCTTCTTCAACTCATGTGCCTTTCTCTTCCAATGAATAAAATCTAATACTCTTCTTAAATTGTAGTTAGATTAGATACAAATTAAGGATTAAGATTAAAAAATTAAAACAATGGCAATTTTGGAATCTAATTTTACAAGCTATATATGAGAAGCTGTTTCCTGGATGAGACATTGTTGTGCAAATGAACACATGCCTCCAAAGCAATCCTTTATATGGTCTATAATGCATAAAGTATGAAAAGCTCAGTGTGAAGCAGGGAGATGCCTTTGCTGTAAAACTACAGAAAATTAATTCTGTCAGAGACCTTAATGATCCTCCCTTCACAGATGAAATAACTGAAGCCCAAAGAGGAAGTGTACTTTTTCACACAGTAGTTAAACCACAGATATGGAACTAGTGGCTGATGTCTCCTACCTCCAGGGTGTGTTCTACTAGATTGCTTTTGGTCCTGTTTACAGGGCCTCCTCAATTCCTTGGCAGAAATCACGAGTGAGGGAGGTTTCCTCAACTGGCCTTTGGCCGTGGATTTTTTTTTTTTTTAGCAGAGAGAAAATATAGTGAGGACAGAGTCTATTAAAATGCCTTCAGAAATTAAGACTGATTTCAAACAGTGTACAGAAGGGTCTATTAATTGACTAACTATAACACTTGTATCATATTGCACCTTACTAGCCTCCAAAACCCAGTTAATTTTGAGGGGGGTTCCCCAGTAAAATCAAGGGTAAAAATGATATTTTTATTAGTCATTTCCCTTTAACTCTGCTTATAGACTGAGAATGACTCTTCCTGACTCAAGATTTTCAGAATCAGGGAAAGAAGAAACAAATGAAATATTTGTCTTCTTGGGGGATTCTTAGAGAGAGACGTTCTTCTAAGTAATTTAACTTGAAAGTCCCATTTTTGCTTCTGGTAACCAAGAGTATTCTTTATTTTATTCTGATTTTGCTATGTCTTCAGAACCTATCAGGAAATATATTTTTTTTTCCATTTATTTTTATTTTATTGAAATACAAATGTCAATCAGACAGTTTCAAAACACCATAACCATACAGAGTCGATGAAATAATACATTGCAAACTGTTTTCATAATGTTTTGGTATTGTACAAGGTGCATACATGATATTATATTTACAGGTATTTATGTAGCTGAATTATATCAAAGATTCAATAA